>CM076981.1:28360219-28430219 GCA_039105355.1 Benthosema pterotum
GTGGGTAGTGAAAGGTCCTGTTGCTGCAGTCATGGTAAATATTGACTCAGAATATGGCGGCATCCTGATAGAGGCTCAGCTGTCCACAGTGAAATATAATGCTGTCAGTCTGCCGTACAGCAGGCCTATATGTTTACCTTCTCCACCGTCTGACACCCAATGAATCACACCGCACCTACTCTATTCACATACACTTTCTATAGGAAGTTTTTCCATTTCAGTTTCTACTGAAACTAATCCTCACACGTTCTGGCATTACATTATAATAACGTCCTCAGGACTTTTGGTGTTATTATTTTAGCCTTAAAGGACCACTTGATTTTATTTTTCCAACCAAGATTCAAGTTTTACGTTGTTATTAATATGCCTCCACCCTTTAAGTCGTCGGTATGCAAGTATCATCCCAGTCCCCACCTCCTCCCACTGTGGAGATAAGTGGGGAGAGGCCGAGGGTGACCCCAAATGGGGACATTTCTGGTGTTGCAGTTGGAAGAGCACATTGGGAGAATATGCTACTAGCCGACCGTCTCCTGTATTTAAACTCGAAGAACATGGCGTAACGTAAACCTCGTTCACAACCGCGTTCATAAACCAAATGTACATAAAATTTGCGTTCGGTGCAAAAGCGGTTAAAGGGCTAGAATGATATGATACAATTGATTTTAAATTCATGGCGGAGCACCTTTAACATCTTACTATACCTTGTCCTCTTCACACTTCGGACTTGCCGGTGTAAAGTATTCAAATCAATTGATCGATCAAACGACCAAACAGAAAGGTTTCTTCCGTCACTGGCAGTAACTTTTCCTCTCATCACCAAAGGACTTTACGTTGAATCGATCCACGCTGAGGCGACATTACGTTTGCAACATGCCAGAGTTTTGTTTGATGTTGTGCCAGCGAGACCCAGGGGGCTGTACCGCCATGCACGGTACGCATGCACCACGCGTTCCCCAACGCCCGGAGATGTTCAGCGATAACATTTAGTTCCCGATGAAGAGAAACCATTTTTCGGTGAAACATTTTTCGAAAGTTCCTTTTCTTTTTCCTCGCAGGGCCTTTGGCACAGCAACACTCAACGCAATTAAAGAAAAAGGCATGACATAGGCTAATATTGTTCTCTGCAAGAAGATTTCATTTCCCAGGAAGCCGGCACGTATGTCAGAAATAGAAATGAGCCAAAGTGATTCACAGGCAGAGGACTGAGAGGATCTCATTGTGCCTGCACCGTTCCACAGGAAACAATGAGTTTGTTGATTTGTCGTTTTGCGGTAGCTCCGTCCCAAATGTGTTTCCACACAGTGGGGCCGACCGCTCAACGTCGCCTCAACGTCCCACCTAGAACCATATACTGTAGCTCGTCCCCATACAGCCCATCCTTCAGGGGCGCTTTTCATATGGATAAATACTTTACGTATACTTGTCCTCTATGTCATTATGTTCAACTCTAAGTACAGTAGAATTGAACATTTAAAACACATATACAGTATGTGCTAAACCCCTTATCCCAAATGCCTTATCTCTTTTTTTTTTTTACTATTTTGATAAACCTTTTGGAATAGTTCAACATGCCAATCTATTGACACATTGTGAACTTACAGACTGGCCATTTTAACTATTGAAAAATGTATTTTTAGTAGTTTAATAGTTTTAAAAGGCAAATAAGTAAAGGGTTTAGCGGTGTAAAGGGTGTAAAGGGTTTAGCAGAGATGAAAATCTAGGCCTATATGTTCTTTAGTTTACAAATAGTTCATATTTCTATCGCTTGGGGCCTGTCATAGGTATGACGTCACAGGAGTTTTTCCCTGGAGCCCCTCCCCAAAAGGGCCCATTGGTAAGGGGAAAATCTTGCCTGCCTGGGGCTTCAAATTGCTTAGAAACGCCACTGCCATGCACCCTTCAGCTGTCAGTCAGTCCTATTCATAACCAAACATGCCACTCTCAGAGGTATATACAGGATCAGGTTAATCTAACAAGTGTCGCGCTTTTTGACAGACGCGCTGGAGGGTCAAAGGTCGACTTGACCCCTACCGATCAAACATTCCTGTCGGCTGGTCCTCTGTCAGCTGCCAATCACGGAGATTCTGGGTTAAGGCAGACTGGGGGGTGGGGGGGCTGGGGCTGGGGCTGGGGCGTGCCTGAACAGCCCTCTGCCAGACCAATAGTTTACTTTACACCAGTGTGCCGAACACTGCTGACAGGGAGGACTGTGGTGTGTTGTGCGTGGCTGGAGTGTGCGTGTATGTTTGCACGTGCGTGTGTGACTGCGTGTGTGTGTGTGTGTGTGTGTGTGTGTGTGTGTGTGTGTGGGAGGGAGGGTCAGGGGTTGAGTTATGTGCCCCTTGCTCAGGAAGACACCTCTGATCTTTCTCTCCGTCTCTCTCTTTTACTGCCCTTCCCTCCTCTCATCCCCTCACAGCCCCCCCCACCCTGGCCGCAACTCTGTCGTCAGGATTTCCTATTCCACGCCTCTCTCTCTTTCTCCCTCTCTCCCTCTCTCTCTCTCTCTCTCTTCCCCCTCTCTCTCCCTCTCTCTCTCTCTCTCTCTCTCTCTCTCTCTCTCTCTCTCTCTCTCCTTGCCTGGGTATCTTCCATTCGATCGATCACTCTCTTCCCTAATCTCTTAACCTAAAACCTGAATGTGCACTTATTCAAATCTCGAGTCTTAAAGGTAATAGAGGTGACTTTAGTTTCTGACACAGGATTCTAGTTTTTCTGGAAAAAAATATGTCTCTGTGTCAGTGATGCTCAATATATTTCATGCCAAGGAATCCCAGAATTATCTGTATTTAGCTGCACATCTGAAAACGTGTCGATCTAGGGATCCCCCAGAGTTAAAAAATGTCCGAGAGAAGATGTGCGCATCGAATGTGCTGCCTATTTGATTTTCGCCTTTCATGCTACGGCAGGGGTTTTCAACCAGTGGTCCGTGGACCACCAGCGGTCCTTGAGAAGGTTCCAGGTGGTCCCCAGGCTAAATGAAGGAGTTGGTTAACCATGGGTAACCATGGTTTAAAGAGTTACATCTCCAGATGTAACTCTTTGAGAGCGTAAACATGTAACATGTTTCATCTTTACACTCTCAAAATATTCATCATCTAAATTAGCCCAAATCTACACTGGACAAAGTAGAAGATTGATGGTCATTTTGATCTGCTGAACAAATAAGTGGGTCTTGGTGTCAAATAGTTGAAAACCACTGTGCTACTACGGCATGGCCAGAAATAGGGACGCTATAGCCTTCATATGGTCCACCCCCCCCCCTGCTCTCTAAGGAAAGGTACAACTCAGTATAATCAACTTAACTGCTTTGCCGTCTGCTGCTGCGTTGGCCTGTCTGCCATGAGCTGCTGGTCACATGGTCCCTGCAGGCTGTGTGTATACGGCCTGCTATAGGGCAGAGTGCAGCGGCCTATAGAGGCCCCTGGGAAAGAATGGGGCACTAGTAGTAGTACACGCACACACACACACACACACACACACACACACACACACACACACACAACACACACACACACACACACACACACACACACACACACACACACACGCGCTGTTGTGGGACATATAGTGATTAGGCCGACAGCCTGAGGGAGGCATGGGGACCACCAGAGAGAGATAGAGAGAGAGAGAGAAGCAGCAGCAGCAGAGATTGAATGATAAGAGAGAACTCACAGTTACGGGAACTCGAACGCCTATATCTGTGTGTGTGTGTGTGTGTGTGTGTGTGTGTGTGTGTGTGTGTGTGTGTGTGTGTGTGTGTGTGTGTGTGTGTGTGTGTGTGCATGTCCATACAAATGTGACTTTGTATGAGTATATCTTCAGTGTATGGGTATATCTTGAGTGTGCAAAGCGACCCATTCCTTCTCCTCGTCCGAGAGAAAGAGAGAGAGAGAGAGAGAGAGAGAGAGAGAGAGAGAGAGAGAGAGAGAGAGAGAGAGAGAAAGAGAGAGGAAACGCCGGTTGAAGCCAGGTTTCCCCTCTCTCTCTCTCTCTCTGTTAACAGCGACGTGCGTAATAAAAATGGCAGCGTTACAAAGCACACCCAAGCTTCCCACCGAGAAGCTCTTGGTCGGCGTCCCACGTTTTCTTTTTTTTTCCTCCCCCTTCAGTAGTAGTGGCTGCCAATGAGCGAGCCGAGAGTCCAAGTGCATCGGGGTGGAGGCGCAGAAAGACCTTGACGTGTGTAAACTGACGACAGATCGCGCTCCCCGTCAAACAAGTAAACACGTAAACCGCTGTAACACATCCCCGCCGGTGTCCAGCGGACTGGACCCCCCCGATGAAACAAGCGCTGTGCGTGTGCAGGACCGAACGGAGGGAACAGGGTAGGGGAAAATAATGGGATGAAGAGGAGGACAAACAGGGCCGGATAGGCATGGGCCAAGGGGGGGGCAATGCCTCCCTAAACGCCCTGACTGCCCCACCAAACATGATGGCATGCAAATCAACCCAGATTTGAAAGATATTTCAAATGAAAGTGCTTATATTTACAATGATTTCAAACACTACTGCTACTAACTATCTAGAATTGTGGCACCACTAAACCAACACCATTTCATCATTGAAAACAGAAAACTCTCTGAGTCAGACCTTTAGCTTTATGCATGCTGTGTGCCTGTTGAAACAACAACAACTGATGTTATTATTGATGCTTACTCAAGTCCTGTACAAGATATAAATGTTCTAAAGAATTTAACGAAAATGGTATGGGGACGACTTCATTGCCCGGGTCACTTCGCGCCACAGGCGATGAAGCCGCCTTCATGCCATTTTCACCTGCCCCCCCAGTCAGGAAATGTTATATCCGGGCCTGAGGAGGATTATAATCCAGGCGGGTCTGGCCGTTCTGTCATATATGCCAGAAGGGCTGGACAGTCACTGCGGGGCTGAGCCAAAACAAGAAGAAAACGTAACACAAAAGACACAGTAGTGTCTCTTGGCCTTGTTTAGAAACCCACAAATGCCATGCAGGGCCCATTCTCTGTGCCAGTCTGTGCCTGTTTGAGCCTTCAAATTTAGTGTCACACAGTTTTTACAAGGGAAAATTAAAAGTGAAATATTTTTTTTGTGAGATGGGGGATTGCAAAAAAAAAAAAAAAAAAAAAACCTGAAACCCTGAAAGCACAGGGGAGGATTGTCTCTCCCGAGAGGCAAAAAAATCTATTCTTTGGAGCGTAAAAATGGATCCTCCGGGACGGTAGGAACGGAGCGTTGCATGCAGGTCGGTTCTGTTCTGACACTCTCAGAGCAGTGTGTGAGCATCGTTTCCACACACCGTAGCTCTGTGCTGTCAGGTGCTGCTGACATATAGTACTGTGGATGCGGGACCTGAGAATAGAACCTGATTGGTCCCTTCACTGTCCATCCGTCTTTCTGTCCGTCTGTCCATCTGTCTGTCTGTCTGTCTGTCAGCCTGCACTTTTCTTCATCTCTCTCTCTTTCTCCTTCCTACACACACCCACACTTGGCCTTTATCTCTCTCTCCCACACTCTAGTTCTCTGTGCATAAGCTTTTGCTTTTCATCCAAATGCTCTGTTTTCCCTCTTTCCCCCATGTTTCTCTCTCTCTCTCTCCTCCCTCTCTCTCTCTCTCTCTCTCACTCTCTCTCTCTCTCCCTCTGTCTCTCTCTCCCCTGCCAGTGTGTGTGCACGTCACGTGCGTGCGTGCTTGTGTGTAGTTTTTATTTGTGTAATTTACATCCTCTCCAATGGCCCTCCGTAGTCCCCCCACCACCCCACACACACACACACATACACACACACACACACACACACACACACCCCTCGGCTTTTACTGCAGCCAGACCCTCGTAAAGCGCCCCCTCTTTATGGTGCAGAGGTGGGGGGGTACGGGGTGCTTATGAGGAAAGAAAGCGAAGAGGAAGAAAGAGAAGCAGGCAGATATACAGGGAGAAGAGCCTGAGCTGCAATCCAGAGAAGCCAATGGTAGTAAAAACAACACTGGACACTTCAAGGGGGTGCTGTGGATGGCTGACCCACCCCATCATCCATGTGTGAGCGTTGCCTTCGCCTTTGTGTGTGTAGCTGCATCTGTGTATGTGTGTGGTACGTGCAACTGGGTATTGTAGCCAAAAATTGAAATAAAGCTATATTTTGTTTGCCTTTTTTCCCCCTCTATGTTGTTATGCTGCAGCTGCAGACAGATGCTTCAGACAGACGGTCCCGAATTGTGGTTGTTGTCAAAAAGCCAATCAGCCAATCAGAGCGCAGCTCTGAGTGGAGGTGAGGTGGAGTTAAGATTCAAATCTACACAGATTTGAATGAGATGTGTACAATCTATACCAATGGTTTTCAACCAGTGGTCCGGGGACCACCAGTGGTCCTTGAGAGAGTTCCAGGTGGTCCCCAGGATAAATGGTGGAAAGTTGGTTAAGCAGATGTAACTCTTTTAGAGCGCACTCTCAAGAGTTAAAATATTCATCATCTTAACTAGCCCAAATTTTGTCTCTCAAATCCAGCAGTTTCATAACGAGCCAATCGAGTGGAGGTGAGGTGGAGTTAAGATGCAAACCTGTGTACAAACACAGATTGTGTACAATCTACACAATCCCTTTAAGTATATCCGTGTGTGCGCCTGCATACAGTACGTGCGAAAGTGGGTGTTTGTGTACAACATGTCCAGGTCCACTTCTTCTTGACCAAACAGGCCTGGGCGGCAGCATGGCCCGGGAGGGGATGAGCCATTAATCTGCCAGCCAGGCCGGCCATACGGCCGTGTGTGTTAGCTAGCTAACTGCGGTGTCAGAGGTGAAACAGGGATCTCATCAACAGTTGGGGAAGCTTTCGCGTCTGGCGGAAGCCGCGCTGCCAACTGCCCCAGAATCTGCCAAGTCACTCCGGGGGAGAAATCATAGATCATACTAGGATGCTGCTAGCAAATAGGAGTGTAACCATATAGTGACTGCATCGAAATATCGATTTTAATTTCAGAAATCAAAGTATATCATTGTGAAAACAGAAAATATCGTATTGTACTGTTTTAATTTGTATCTTATCGATTTCCAATGGAAACGATCAAAATGTTACCAACTAAGCATTTATGGCATCCATTTGTAACAGAATGTATCCAAAGGGTCCATTTGGTTACATTTGTTCACCCCGAGAACAAATCCCTACCAGGCCGCCAGCCTCCTACTAATGATAATGCTATTGAAGTGTCGGCTGAAGCTGCGATAAGAAGAGCTATATGAAGGGCCAATGTACCAATGGAGTGTCCTAGAAGATAACCAATCACTGATAGCACAACCAACAACCAATGGAGAAGTATACTGATACTACTAGATCAATATAATCCTATTGTACTCAACACAAACTATAGTAACAACTCAATACAATTTCTGGAGAGGTGAAAAAACAGTGAAATTAAAATAAGGGAAAGGGGAGAAAATGGGGATAGCAATTGATATGAAATTATATTCAAACAAACAAATCAACAGCCATATAGTAAATATAGTGGGGATGCCCACTGGCCAAGTGGTCTGGGCGCATGCTACATATAGGCCAGCGCATTGCGTGTTCAAGTCCCGTTCATGACAACCTTTGCTGCATGTCTCTCCCCTTCTCTCTCTCTCTCTCTCTCTCTCTCTCTCTCTCTCTCTCTCTCTCTCTCTCTCTCTCTCTCTCTCTCTCTCTCTCTCTCTCCCTGTTTACCCGTCATTCTTCACTTGTATCTATAAATTATAAAGGCTGTGTTCGGAAATCCAAGTGCAATGAGTTTGATGGGTGAAGTGGGCGGTGTATTCAGTGTGCCTTATTTAGGAACGACCAGCTACTGACTAGCCTCAACACGCAGGCTTTCATTTTCATCCGCTTTGCGTGAAAACGGAAAGCCTGGACTAATTTGTTAGCCACGGTGGCCTAGAAGTGGGAGGAGACAAAATGATGTGACGTAGCACAGCAGTGGAGAGACAGAAAGGGGAGGGACCAGGGCTGACGACAGAAATCAAATCAGATCAGCTCGATCGCTGCCCAAGCTCCCATGGCACCCCACCCCCCCTAGGCCAAAATCATTTCAGGTTAGGCCAGGCAAGGTACTGACTAACCCCATCTCCAGGAGTAGGGTTGCTCAGTGCACTGACCACACTTGGTGCATGAGAACGACCATGCACTGAATGCACTGAATAAAAGGACAGAGACTCTGTCTCTGTCTCTGTCTGTCTCTCCCTCTCTCTCTGTAAAACTTGCAGCTATGGGGAAGGATGACCCCCAGTGGTGACACACACATCTCTGAGAGTACATAGAGGGTGTGACACTCTGTACAGGCCTGCACCATAAACTAATAACCCTACAAATGAATTCATTAACGTGTGTGTGTGTGTGTGTGTGTGTGTGTGTGTGTGTGTGTGTGTGTGTGTGTGTGTGTGTGTGTAAATTTAACTCTGCAAAGAGTAAATATTGACCTGTAAAACCTAATGAACTCTTCCCATTTAATGACTATACATGTGTGTGTGTGTGTGTGTGTGTGTGTGTGTGCGCGCGCACATGCATGCATGCGCACACATCATTGAAGTGCAAGGGAACAACCTCATTCAAAGAAGGTATACTGCAGTAGTCAGTCAGCGTATACAGTAGTTCATATAGCAGCAGGTCCACGCACAAAGACACATGCACAAAACACACACACACATCCACGTGCACAAACACAAGCATGCACAGGAAAAAAAATCAGGATTCGCTCCTTCTCTTCTAACTCAGCATTATATCAATCAATGCATCAATACACACTTGCGGGGTGCCGCTGGCCCAGTGGGCATGTTACCACGTACTGGCTCTAATGCAACCTGACAGCCGGTGGCGCGCGGGTTCGATTCCCAAGCTCAGCGACCTTTGCTGCATGATGTCACTTCCCCTCCCCTCGCTCTCACTCTCTCTATATATACACACAGCATACACACACACACACACACACACACACACACACACTATATAATATATATGGTATGAAAGAGTCTGGAGGAACAAGCAGGAGGGGGTGAGGAGATGTGTGTGGGGGCGTGGGTGGGTGGGGGGGGTTGGTGTTACAGCTGTTGAAGCGTTGGGGAATCAAAGCAGACAGGCGAACAGCGCTGCCACAACATAATTAGCTAACGCGAACATGCGTCATGTGTCACCCATGACTGCCATCTGCTCCAATTTAAAACTTTACCAACGCGACAAGAACGAGGCATGGGCGAGCGAGAGAGAGAGAGAGAGAGAGAGAGAGAGAGAGAGAGAGAGAGAGAGAGAGAGAGAGGATAGGTGCGGGCGGAGGGAGAGAGGGAGAGATAATGAGGCGTTTGGAGTGGCATGGTGTGTCCAGAAAAAATAACAGATCTGGCTCATTGTGAGCTTGTAGATTTGATCATGCAGCTATACTTTCGGCGGCCCCATCTCCTCCCCAAGTTGTATAAACAGCACGGATTGACACACAGCCGCTCTGTACGTATTGGAGTATAGGTATACCCTGAGTCTGTTCATATTCTACTAAAGCCTCTGTCATTGACATTATCGGTAGAGACGGCACCGCTCGGCCATTGTCAATGGTCAGTATCATATGAACAGACTTAATTCAGTGCACTGTGAACTGAATTTTGCTTCTCTTCCGTAGGTCACCTACAGAATGTGGCTCTGTGTTACTTATATACGACTCAGGGTGAGATTGTGTTCATGCAACACCCTATAGTAGACGAAGGATGAATCAATCCCAATAGTTTGTCGTTGACTCTCTCTCTTGCATGGGAAGAAAAAGAGAACACATTAGATTGTTCCTGGAACATTGACTCGCACGTGCACTGCACGCACACGCACACAAACACACGCACAAGTATGCGCACACACACACGCGCGTGCGCGCAACCCGACTGTGACAAACATCCCCGCACAAAGCAGCGGATAAAGCAACGGCCATCAGAATGTGTGCCTTTTAGATCCTTCCTCACACTTCATAGCCTTTTGATGCCACAGTGCGGGGGCAACGTAGCATGCAAGGGCTCACGTACAGGTCCTGTGGCCATGAAATCTTAATCAAGGTTAATACGGGACATAATTCTCCCCTGCGCGATGGTGTTAGCCCTCCTCCCCACCCCTCCAACACGACACCCCCTGCCCCACCACCACCTCTACTACTACTGGCAGCAACAGCTACTGTATAGCAGCAGCACAGCAAGAGTCATGGCTCTCCTCAATGAAGTAGACCTGATGTGTTATTTTAATCTACTCAGCCTGCCTGTATTAATTATTCAGCAGGTTGGTGGATTGGGGAAGGCCGGCGGGGAGGGGAGAGAGAGAGGGAGAGAAAGGGAGGAGGGGGCTGATTAAGGGCTTTAGGAATAAGAAAGGGAGAGGAGGAGAGGAGACGTGCGCAGAGGAAAGAATCAAAGGAGGACACAGGAGAGGAAAAGTACAGTGTGCATGAAGAGATGTGGATGAAAGATCTCTCTCTGGCTACCGCTATGATGATCGCCCTGCGCTGTAGTAGTAGTAGCTCATGTCCGTCTTTATGGGAAGAATATGCTACTTTTATTAGCGTCGGTGGAAAAAAAAAATCAAACAAATATGTGTTTGTTTGCGCATGCACCTGGATGCCATCATGCCAGGCCTGTGGGAGCTTTAAAGCAAGGAGCCAAAGACGTGTGTGTGTGTGTGTGTGTGTGTGTGTGTGTGTGTGTGTGTGTGTGTGTGTGTGTGTGTGTGTGTGTGTGTGTGTGTGTGTGTGTGTATACTGTAGCTCAAATCCAATCATGATGCTATATGATCTAATTCCTGCCATTTGGCCAGGGAGACCCCCCCTCGTGGAACGAAAGGCCCCTGGAGCTGGAAGAAGTATCATTGGTGGGATTTGGGCCAAAGATAACACACACACACACACACACACACACACACACACACACACACACACACACACACACACACACACACACACACACACACACACACACACACACACACACACACACACACACGCTTGCAGTGATTGGAGCGCAAGTCATCCAGGATGAGGCGAGGCGAGGCCTGGCATGGTGTGATTATAGCAGTTGTCCTCAAGCGCACTGTGGGACAGAGATTGCGTACCCAAAAGCGTGTTGTGTGTGTGCGTGGTGCATGTCGTGTGTGTGTGTGTGTGTGTGTGCATGTGCGTGCCAGCCTGTGTGTGTGCATGTGCCTGCCAGCCTGTGTGTGCACGTGCATGTTTGTGTGTGTGAAATAGAAAGTAAAAACGTGTCGGGGTGTGAAACAGCGTGCGCACGTTTGCAACATGTCCAAATTTTGTGTGTGTTTGTGCGTGACAGTGTGTGTACGTGTGAGTGAGTGTGTGTGTTGTGTGTGTGCTTGCTGACGTGCATGCGGGTGTGTGCGTGCGCCTGCCTGCCTGCGTGCATGTGGTGTGCGTGCGTGCGTCTAAGCAGCTTTGAGAGCGATCCTCACAGCAGAGACAGAAGGAGGAACAGGGCTCTCCTGCTGACACTCTCTGTGGGCCGACAAGGAAAGCTTGTTTGGGGGCATTAAATCTTAATACAAGAACCCTGGAGAGGAGAGATGAAGAAGGAGGGAGAGAGAGGAAGAGAGAGAGAGAGAGAGAGAGAGAGAGAGAGAGAGAGAGAGAGAGCGAGAGAGAGAGACAGGCACAGAGGGAATGAGAACAAGGGAGTGAATGATATAATGAGAGAGAGAGAGACAGAGAGAGAGAGAGGGAGAGAAAATTAGAGGGAGACAGATGAAAGAGCTAGAGAGAATGACAAAATAAGAGAGGAGAGACCCGAAAAGAGAATGACAAAGTGAGAACGTGGGAAACAGATATGAGAGCAGGAGAGAATGAGACAGACAGGGAGACAGAGAGAGAGAATACACATATATAGAACAGACGAGGAAATAATATTAATGAGCGGATAGGAAGCTGCTGCATGTGGAATGGAAATAACTTACTGGGTATATTCGGGTATATGTCTCAGTGAGAATCCGACTCACCGAGGCTTAGTGCATTTTGGCTTTATTTCTAAAACACCTCAAGTTGGTTGTTTACTAAGTTTACCCTAGATGGAGTAGAAATGCTATATCAAGAGAGATTAAATATGTCAATTGTTACATTTAACTTCTTCAAAGATAACACTGTTTCCACTGGACGAATCATTACTCTCCGTTTTGGCATTTAAGTACCATAGGCCTACCATTTTCTTGCACTAAATAATTTGCTCCATTTCGACATGAACTAATACCTATATATGAGTTTGACATACACTGATTATCTTTAATATAATGCATAATACATTACTGATAATGAAATCGTTTCTCTGGACTTTTCGCAGGGTAGTTTGATTCTCAGTGAGATGACCAGTATCCACTGTATGCCCAGCAGCACCACAGCGCTGTAGACTACTTTTTTGTGTGTGTGCAGTTTACCATGCCATGATGTAGTCTGAAATGTGGACAAGAAATTAAAAAAAAAGTTCCAAGGATTAGAAATTGATAATTCAAAACATGCATCTCAGTGTCTTATTGTAACTAACTAACTAACACAGCTCTCAAACATAAACAGTACATAAACAAACACAGAGTCTAGAGTGTTAACTCGACTGGATTCCTGGATCCAGATCCAGATCTTCAAATAGTAAAATCAACAGTATGTTAACATTTTTATGAAAAATAAATAAATAAAACTGCAAGACATATGGTGATGCTTTATAGTGTCTGAATAGTGCCTTTGTTTGTGTTTGTTTATATACTTATGTACTTGAGTGACGTTGAGAGCTGGTTTAGTGTACATTGTAGACTAAGTCAATGGTGTGAATATTTTGAAATATCAATTTCTAATTACGGGAACTTTTTTTTTCTTGTCCCCATTTGGAATGAATCATGGCAAGGTACACAAAAAACTCAACAAAAGTGGTCTTACCCTTTAAATATCAGACCTGTTAGCTCACAACACGGCGTGTTGTGGTGTAGTTTGGGAGTGCGACTCCGCTGTACGCTGAAACACAAACAGAGCTCAAAGCAAACAGAGGCTCTGTGCGAGGAGGAGGGAAATCCTCGGGGACCACAGGAAGGAAGGACTGATGATGCGAGGGAAGAGAAAGGAAAAATTCTCCCCCCGTCTCTCTCTCTCTCTCTCTCTCTACACCCCCATCCCTCCTCCTCCTCCTCTACAATCCACAGGAGGATAGACGGAGATGCCAGAAAAGCACAGCGCTGCGCTAAATCAAACCAGTTAAATCATCATGTGTTAATGAGTCCTTTAACCCGCCTCTTTCCACCCTTGTTTCCTCCTTCCTTCTCCTTCTCTAAAAGGCTGCACAGAGCCCTCTGTCAACCCTAATTCATCCCCTCAGCAGACAGAGAGAGAGATATAGAGGAAGGGGAGAGAGAGAGGCCTGTAGTACATTCCCTCATGAGACTCTCCTGGCGTATAAATCTTTTCCCGCCGGTGTCGTCTGCGGTTAAGTATGTGTCTGACGTGACAGCGTGGTTCCTAGCTGGCGTCACTTTGGTTTATCCTGTCCGCGGCGGCGGCCAGGGCATCCAGGTGACCGTCATCACCGGCATGTGTTCTTCACATCTCTTTCTTTAGCTACAGCAGGCCAAGCAGTGTCTCCACGGTCCTTATAGAGTTATGTTATAGCTGGATACACTATGTAGGAAAATATGCATGGGTGTGCTGCAAGGTGTAGGCTGTTTATGAACACCTAGAAACCGGATTCATAACGAGCCAATAGAGCGGAGGTGAGGTGGAGTTAGATTTTGTTTTTGAACAAATCTGTTAACCAACACAGTGTTTGTACACAGTAAAGTTGCCTCTATTACCTTTAACTCAAAACCCAGATTACAAATTATATGTTTATGTTACATACATGCTGCTAAGCTAACTCACAGTGTAATGATGAAACCTGAGTTTGTCGCTAATAGGCCTACTATGCTAGCTAGAATGACACATGAACAGCTATGACAATTCAAAGCATTCATTTACACCACAATAGAAACACTAGCCACACATACTTATTGCTGACCTTATAGGCCTACCGAAATGTTAAAAAGTTAGTGGTGTTATGAAAGGTCTTTTCGCAGAGTTTTGTTCGCCATTTTAAAAAAAAAAGTACGGCTGACTTTGAGGATTCTGTGAAAGTCAAAAGCTAAGCCAAGCTATTTTCATCCTAGACTGAAACGGATTTACCGTCTGATTTCCATGCTTTGCCCCTGAGGCGAGCACATGGAGACCACATCCAAAACCCCCAAATGAAAAAGACAGCAAGGCCGCAAACTAAACCGCGTGTGCCTGCCGGTGCTGGAGGACACGTGGTCATATTTTACATACTGGTGTTGATCACGTGGTCATACTTTACAGACAGGACACATTATTATCTCCGCAGGCTTTTATGAGATGTTGCTTTAATTCCAGCAGACGTTGTAAACAACTTCACTGCAAACAGAAACTTGATAATATTTCAGCTCCACAACCGGATACCTCCTACTGAAAGATAGATGGCAATTAGACGCGCCTCTAAAAATGTCTAAAAATTTAACTTTTTCTATAGCCTAGACTTGGATTAGTGGTTGCTTACACGTCTAAATACAGACTAGACTTTAAACTACCACTAATCAATGTCACATCTAAGAATCTAAAAAAAAAACATTTAATTTTTAGACGTATTTAACCCATGCATTTTAGACGGTATATTAGATATACAGTATAGTAGATGCATATTAGACTAAAATGCTCAGGGGGCTTGACATTGTAGAGCAAAATTCGTTTGTATGACTCCATTTAAAGTCAATTCGGGGTTTTTTTCCTCGATTTAATCCATATAGACATTTTAAAGGTTCTGCTAAATGCCCTGCTCAGAATTTGCTCAGAGATGACTGAAATGACAGTGATTTGAGACGCCGCGTCTTGTTTTCAAAGGAAAGGCTGTAAAGGCCTGTTGCCCGTCGGTTTTAAATCTTCATTCCAACGAGCAGACGCCTCTGAAGCGACATGTGGACTTTTGTTGCATATTAGGGACCGAAAGTGACAGTAGGCGATATATCTTCGCATCAATATTGTCTTTAGTGGTCGCATGAAAGGAAACGGCTCGCCTCGACGCGACACATTTTACACATTAACGCAAAGTTACGACGATGAGTCTGTCTGTGACTGCCATGGTCTCTCGTGTAGCCTTGATATTATCACTGCGTTACGAACGGAATACGTTCTGACATAAACATGTGTGTAAAAGTATCCGGTATCAGCCCAATAACATCTGTGGACATCCGCAGTCGTCTCGTCATGTGCATCCCCCCCTCCGCCACAAAGACCTCAACGGATCAGCATGTCCTTCATGTCTGCTGTGTGATTAACGCCATGTCCAAGACAATGTTCATCGCATAAAGACGACCCCCACCCCTCTCCATCCCCCACCACCACCACCTTTTTTAAAATGGATTGCAATGCGGTGGAGTGGACATGAACACAAATGGAGACCAGAACGGGGACCCTCTCCACCCCACCCCCACCAGAACCACCCCTACCCTACCCCACACACCAACCAAACCCCCGCCAACCTAATCCTCCTCTTTTTTCCCCCCCTCAGACTCTCTCGGCTGAGTGATAAACGCTGTCTGTTGGCCATAAATCCGAGGGGAGTCCTGACAGCCGTCCCAATAAAGCGCTCCATTTTCTCCCTGTTCTGTGGCTTTGTCAGAGGCCCAGAGGAAGTGAGATAACATAAGGAGGGGAGGGGGCACAGCACAGACGGATACACTGCAACGCTGCACACACTGCACAAGTACACACACACACACACACACACACACACACACACACACACACACACACACACACACACACACACACCACACACACACACACACACACACACGTATGTACACACAAGTATGCCAAACAGGCAATACAGCCCAAACCGCGAGACGCTTGGCAAAAACATATAAGGCTCTGAAGAAAGTGCATATTTTCATGCATTCCCCCATGCGTCCTTGACACACATGCGCACACCCGCGCGCAGGAACATACATGCATGCACGTGCGCGCACGCACACACCCGACCCACACACACTGCTGAAACAACACCCACAGACAAACAAACCCCAGAAAATATGCTCATGCTTAAAAATAAAAAAAACACCCACACACTCATTCTCCCTCTCTCTCTCTCTCTCCCTCTCTCTCTCCTAACGTGTCTCCCTCTTTGTCATTCCTGTTCTCCCTCTCACACGCCCCCAACCCAACCCAGACCCCCTCTCTCTCTCTCTCTCTCTCTCTCTCTCTCTCTCTCTCTCCTCTCTCTCTCTCTCTCTCTCTCTCCTGTCATGCAGCCAGGGATAAATGAGCTCGCTGTGCTGAGTGACTTATGGTTTCGTCGCGAGGCGAATGCCGTCTGCGGTAATGATCTCCCTCCAATGTGCAGCCTGTTTCTCTGCAGCCGCATGGAAGGATGGATGCCGGCCTGTCTGTCTGTCTGTCTGTCTGTCTGTCTGTCTGTCTGTCTGTCTGTCTGACTGACTGACTGACTGACTGACTGGCTGTTTTTCTCGGCTACTACAACATCCAGTAAAGCATGTGCTATAGCATGTGTCTTCCCGAGGCTTAATATATCCCCAGTGACAGACAGCGTGCTGTGCACGTCCACAATGTGTGCACATACATAACATAGCCTGGAGAATGCACCATACAGTTATCAAAGCGTATGTACTTTCACATCTCACTAGGCGAGGTGTTAACTAAGGTTGACATGTAAAAACAAAAACAAATAAATAAATAAAAACACCAATGGCAATATAACCTGTCGCTAAGCTCCCCCTGTTTTTTTTAATTACTTCATTTGTACATTTTATAATCACTAGTATTTATAATCACTTTATAAACACTAGTATTATCACCTGACCGGGTGAGGTGTGTGTGTGTGTGTGTGTGTGTGTGTGTGTGTGTGTGTGTGTGTGTGTGTGTGTGTGTGTGTGTGTGTGTGTGTGTGTGTGTGTGTGTGTGTGTGAGTGCGCGCGTATGTGTTCCTCAAACGCAGCAGTTCTACCTGGAATCACTGTTACAGCAGCACCACTTCACCATAGTGTTATGATGGTATTCCTACTCATGTTATTAACGTTTCTAAATCTATCGCGTAAACGTACATATGCTTGCTAGACTCCTATGACATGTGACTAACCATTATGGCAGCTAGCAACGGTTGCTAAGCTATAGCATTGGACAAGCTCTATTTGGGGGTTGGGGCTTAGCGATAGTTGGCAAGGCAGCAAGGCAGTGAGCTCACGCACAAGCAAGATGAACTCAAGCTCATTTCACTGTTATTAGCCTAGTTATAATGAGGAACCTATTTAAAGCAGTAATTAGGAACTTACCGCAATGAATAAAATGTTATTGGAGCCAATCAGTAAGGTAAAGTATGTCATATATATATACAGTAATATAACTAGTACATCTACAGAGGTTGGAGTTGGACTCTGTCCCATAGCTCTGCCTCAAACTATAGATGGGCCTATATCTCTCCAAGAGAAGCAAGGACTCCCAAGTTGCGATAGAAATTTGGTCTCCCCAGAGATTCCATCCAGGAGGCGAAAACTACGGATTGGACTGCTTTAACCCTGCGAGCCTGTACTCAGCCGTTTTAGTCTCCATTCCCATTCTTCCTTCCTGTTGTTTGTTACTATTTCTAGCAGGTTTTATTTGTTCCCCATGCTGCATGTAGAAGCATCCACTCCTCACTGAGATCCATTACAGCTCTAAAAGAGTCCTCAATGTGTAAAAACGCAACCAAATGGGATTGGAGAAACACAGGAACGGATGAGTGAACACTGAGGATTCATGTACTCTTCCGTCAGACCAGGGGTTTTCAACCTTTTTGATACCAGGGCCCACTATTTATTCAGCATTTGAGCCACGGAACACCATTTGAGGACATTTTAGCCCCACACAGAGACCAAGACTAAAGATTTACTTTGCTTTCATCCACAATACCATGCTGGATTTGGGAAACAAAACAGACAAACATACAGATCAAGATGACCATTCATTTTGTAGTTGTGTAGACTTGGGCTAATTCACATGGTGAATTGTGAATATTTTAACTCTTGAGAGTGTAAAAATGAAACCAAATGGACCCTTTCGGGTCCATTTGGTTTCATTTTTTTACGCTGCATTTTTACGCTGAATGTGGCAGTCATGGTGGGCGTCATTCACTTCACATGGGTGTGATTTTTTAAAACTTCTGTTATGAATTGTTACTTCAATAAAGTATTTTAGATATAAAAAGAAATGCCAGAACAGTGCCCTCATGGTTTCGTAGCAAGTTTTCAGTCCCAAAGAGAACATTGCATTCCAACTGGGTGACAGACAGGGAGGTAATACACACACACACACACACACACACACACACACACACACACACACACACACACACACACACACACACACACACACACACACACACACACACACACACACACACACACAAACTCTCTCTGAGACTAGCAGTGTTCAGTATTAGTGGTGTCGGGTTTGATGTTGGACTGGAATGTTAACGGCGTCCAGTCTGATAGAAAGAGACAGATCACCACTAATCCAGACTCATCCATCATACAGACCCCCAACCCCCCCCAACCCAATAGTAACCACTGGCACACAACTGGTGTGTGTGTGTGTGTGTGTGTGTGTGTGTGTGTGTGTGTGTGTGTGTGTGTGTGTGTGTGTGTGTGTGTGTGTGTGTGTGTGTGTGTGTGTGTGTGTGTGTGTGTTACATCCCAGTTAATAAAGAGATGACACCAGAAAGAGAAATGAGCAAAGCGAGGGATAGAGAGTGAGATTAAGGATTCAGACGGGCGGTACGGAGGGTAGACAGACTAAAGCAAGCCACAAATAAAGAGAAAACTCTTATTTTATGCAGGGGGGGACGGACCAAACATTAGGCCTATAGGTCTTCAGACGCTGCTCTTAAGAGGGGTCCCACCTGGTAGCAATTTTGGGCCCTGACTGGTAAAGGAGGGCCTGGGAAGGAAAACTAATGTCTATTTGGTTTGCGGTTTCATTTTTCAATCAAATAAATCATGACCTTACAGAAAATATTTTTTGTCTTTTAATGGTCCCGTCAGCGTTTGAAGTTCCTCAAGGGGGCAGTGAGCTTTGAAGTCCACAAGAGGAGGAGAGGGAACCTCCCCTCCAGTGTGTGTGTGTGTGTGTGTGTGTGTGTGTGTGTGTGTGTGTGTGTGTGTGTGTGTGTGTGTGTGTGTGTGTGTGTGTGTGTGTGCCTTGCAGTGGGAATTCACTCTGTTCCCTTCTTGAATCCAGAAACAGGCTCCAAATAACCAAAAGAGGTTCTGAAGAGTAGAATATAGAAATACAGCATCTCAAAACAACGAGCAACCACAACACCGCAAGAGCAAACAACCACAACACTGTGACAAACTACCACAACAATGATACAACAAACTACCAAAGCAACAAACTAACACAACAACAAAACAAACAACAAACTACTGTACCACAAAACCGTGACAACAAACTACCAAACACCATGACAATGACCTACCCCACAACAACACTATAACAAACTACCACAACACTGTGACAATGACCTACCCCACAACAACACTATAACAAACTACCACAACACTGTGACAACAAACTACCACAATGCAACAAAAACTACCACAATGCAACAACAAACTACCACAATGCAACAACAAACTACCACAATGCAACAACAAACTACTACATCAACAAGAAACTAGCACAAAACCATGACAACAAACTACCACAACACCACAATAATAAAGTACCACAACCAACTGCCAGAACAACACATTGCCACAACACCACACACACACACACACACACACACACACACACACACACAACACACACACACACACACACACACACACACACACACACACACACACACACACACACACACAGAAAAACAAACACAGCAGAAAACAAATACACAAAACTTTCCTCCTGTGCACAATTCTAAAACAAACAAAGCCCCCCCCCCCCCTAGTTCAACAAGAAACTAGCACAAAACCATGACAACAAACTACCACAACACCACAATAATAAAGTACCACAACCAACTGCCAGAACAACACATTGCCACAACAACACCACACACACACACACACACACACACACACACACACACACACACACACACACACACACACACACACACACACACACACACACACACACACACACACACACACACACACACACACACACACACACACACACACACACACACAGAAAACAAACACAGCAGAAAACAAATACACAAAACTTTCCTCCTGTGCACAATTCTAAAACAAACAAAGCCAACACATCTGCCATATTATTCACACAATGTGCTACCATTTTATCAGTGATAGAGCATCAAGCTTTGCCAAATAAGAAGAAGAAGTGAATTACTATTAACTAAGTCCTTGCAGATGTAATTGGCCAACAGGCGCAGTAAGGCCATTTACTAATAGCAATCTTGATGATGAAAGGAGCGGTGCTGTCAACAGGCTGACCGTGTGTCTGTGGATCAGCCTGGACCACATCACAAGTGCTCCTCCAGCCTATTAGAACCTCCATTCAATTTCCTCCACACAACCCATCCTTCATGGGTTATGGGCGAAAGCCCATTTACCAGGAACAGCTGCGCTGTAGCAGGCATGGAGGGGAGGCGGGAGGGACGGACGGACGGACGGACGGATGGATGGATGGATGGATGGACAGGGGCGGATCTAGGCATGGGCATGGGGGGGCAATGCCCCCCTAAATGCCCAGTCTGCCCCCCCAAACACCATGCCATGCAAAACAACCCAAGATATTTCAAATTAAAGTGCTTATATTTAAAATGATTTGAAACACTACTACTGCTGCTACTAACTACAATTTTGGCACCACTAACCCAACAGCATTTCATCATTGAAAACAGAAAACTCTCTTAGTCAGACCTTTAGCTCTATGCATGCTGCGTGTCTGTTGCAACTTCAACAACAATTAATGTTATAATTGATGCTTTACTTGACTAATAAAAGTCCTGTAACCGAAAATGGTACACGGGGGATGAAGCTGCCTCCATACCATTTTCTCCTACTCCCCCCCCCCCCCCCCCCCCCCCCCCCCCCCCAAATGGGACATGTTACATCCGCCCCTGTGGATGGATGGACAGAGGTCAATTAAGACCCCAGTCTGGGCCAGCCAGATGTGGATATAACTGAATTAGCAATTGTCCAATTGCCTGTCCCCCCGCCCCCCCCCCCCCCCCCCCCCCCCAACCACCACCCTCTCTCTCCTCCTGTCTCTCATTCTTCCCCTCTGTCTTTCTTGTCGTTTCTGGTCGTCGCTTGCCCTCGCCCGCCCTCAGGTCCTCCTCCTCCACCAGGCAAAGAGCTGCTATCAATTAAAGAGATAGATGGAGGGAGGCTGAGTGATGCATGGGGAGACGGATGAGTGGATGACACAGGGACCTCTCAGGTTAAAGGAGAATTCCACACCAAAACACATTGGGCATCCATCTACCATGAACACTGTGACATCATATACAGTATATTTTAAAAAATTATATATAAAAAATATATATATATATACAGTATATATATAAAAAGTTGGTAGCTACTAAAATATCCACATTAGAATAAAGACAACCTGCAGCAATGCAAACTGCATTGGGGGCCTGGGGGACCTGCTGGGGGACCTGCTTTCAACAGGTGACCCGGGGACCACCAGTGGTCCTTGATAGGATTCCAGTTGGTCCTCAGCTAAATGATTGACAGTTGGTATAACCAAATGGACCCTTATATAGATCTGTAACTCTTGAGAGCAAATTGACCCTCCAAAACGGGTCCATTTGGTTTCGATTTACAGTCCCAAGATGTTTCTTTTCTAAATTGTGGACAAAAACTTGAAACTTGAAAATCCTTAGTTTTGGGGTCAAAGAGACTAAAATCAACATCAAATACGGTCCTCCGTGGCTACAAAGCAGAATGAATAGTGGGCCCTGGTATGAAAATGGTTGAAAACCACTGCACTATAGGAAGGGAGGGGGGAAAAGACCACAGTGTTATCAAAATCAATAGGTTTGATCCTGCAATGGCCCTATTAGATCATGACTATTAGGCCTGAGGGTGGAGCTAAGGCAAAGGTCACTGGGCCAGTGGAATTACAGTCCATCCTATAGACCATGAAGCTACACTGTGGACACAATGCCATGGCAAAGGCAAGCCTGTAGTTATTGAAATATGTCGCTTGGAAGCAAAGCGGTGGAAGGACATGCCCTCCTCCTTATAGAGCGCTGCTGCTACAGCAAGGTTACTAAATGACAAAGGACACATTTTGCCGCTCCTTTATATTCGTTGAGCTTTGCAAGCCCAAGTTTATCTGCATTTATGGGGCCATACAGAAAGTGGTGCTGCTCTTTTTAAGCTCAAGGACAACACTCGAGGCAGCCACTCTCGTATATGTACACACAAACACACACCACACACACACACACCAAACACAACACAAGAAGGGGCACTGACGTCAACTCCTGCACGCTCCCACACCAAACACATAAAGACTACTGCCATCCACAATAAAGACTTAAAGATCTTCCCCCTCAAAAGAGTTTTTTTTTTCCCCGTGGCGCTCCTTTTCCATGCGAACCTGTGGTCCAGGCGATGTGCTTTTGACACAAGGGCCATTTTTCAGGAGTTCTGAAAGAAGCCGGCATTGACAGCACAGCTGCCAGTGGAGAGCAACTTCTTTTTTCAATTTGTGGTGGAGTGGGTGGGGGGGTTGGGGCGGTCCGAGTAAAGCAATGTAGTTGTTGTCCCCGAAGCAGAAGAGAGACCACCTCAGTACACCCATGTTACAGTACAGCGCGTGACTGTGTGTGTGTGTGTGTGTGCATGCACATGCACACGCACACGCACACGCGGATACACACAGCCACCCTCACACACTTTTGAATGGACTGCACAATGTATGCACATTGTGCATTGTACACTCAAAGCAGCAGTACGCACTCACTGAAAAGTAAATTCTTAATTTAAGCGCAAAATCGTATGCTGCCTGCAACTTCTTTTGCTGTACACGAGTCTGTCTGTCTGTCTGTCTGTCTGTCTGTCTGTCTGTCTGTCTGTCTGTCTGTCTGTCTGTCTGTCTGTCTGTCTGTCTGTCTGTCTGTCTCTCTGTCTGTCTGTCTGTCTGTCTGTTTAATTTGTGTTGGTGTTATTTCCCAGAGAAACACATCCACAATTTTCAGGATCTACAACCAATTGGTATAGGCTGCAGATAACCAACACACCAACATAGTCAATGCAAAATGTATGCTTATCAACAACAGATAAAGATACTGCCATCGGATGATGTCAGTGTTATTTGCCGATACCAATATTGGACGATAACGGCAATATCGACCAATATACTGATTATGTGGCTGATGCATCGGCGCATCACTCATTTCCTTGTGTCCAACGGATAAAGCAAGCCGTAATACAAGAAGGAATAAAAGAGCATGGAACATGGGGATAAAGAGAGAAGTGGAGGCTAGAGAACAGGGGAAAAACGATATTAAACAGAGAAGTGGGAGGAGGAGGAGGAGATTGCTATAAGAGAGGAAGGAGGTTAAGATGGAGCACAGGAGTATCTGCACGCTATAGGGTGGAGATGGGAAGGAGTGATAGATGGATTGAGGAAGGAAATAAACGCTGGTATATAAAAGACAGATAGAGCCCAAGCATAAACGACTACCTCCAGGGAGCGCAGAAACAAAGTCTGTAAAAGTTTACGATGAGAGGGAGTGAGCGGAGGTGTGCGTGTGTGTGTGTGTGTGTGTGTGTATGATGCGTGTGTGTGTGTATGATGCGTGTGTGCATGAGTATAGAGAGATAGAGAGCTAGCACAGAGGTGAAATGAGAGATGGACAAGAACAAAAGGAAGTGAGGCCAGAGAGAGAGAGAGAGAGAGAGAGAGAGAGAGAGAGAGAGAGAGAGAGAGAGAGAGACAGAGAGACAGAGCAGATAGAGAGAGACAGAGAGAGAGTTTGATCCAAGTGCTTACAGGAAATATCCTTGTTTGAGGGGTAAATATTGAATCAGCGAAAACCCCAATGCCCCACCTCTCTCTCTGTGTTACTCCCTCTGTCTGTTGACTCTCTTTCTCTCCCTGTTTCTGTAGGTAAATGACTTTGTTTCTCTATCAATCTTGTTACTCTCCGTCTCTCTCAGTGTGCATACGTGCACGTGCATGTGTGTGTGTGTGTGGTGTGTGTGTGTGTGTGTGTGTGTGTGTGTGTGTGTGTGTGTGTGTGTGTGTGTGTGTGTGTGTGTGTGTGTGTGTGTGTGTGTGTGTGTGTGTGTGTGTGTTTGCCCTCATTCTCTCCACATCTTGGTGTTGAGTGCTCTTTGTTTCTGTCTATCTCTCTGTATGTTTTAACAGTAAACACACAGCCTAAGCTTTTTCACCTACATTCTGGTGAGGATTCAGTTCAAAGCAGTTTGTTCAAGAATGTTTTTATTTAATTTTAGACAGAACTCAAGTATTTGGAACCACTCTCTAGTGAGGACCAATGTCAGTTTAACATTGGTAGAAAAAAGATATTATTTTTATTGTTTTATCTTTCCCCTGGAGCTCACTCATATGGAAAATTTAATAGGCTACATGGAAACTCTTTAAAGTGGCACCTTTCATACAGTAAGCATATAAGACAAGTTAATATAAGATCCATCATATTCATATTTTTCAGTGAAACATGTATATTTTTGAAATTTATGAGAATTATATATGACATACAAAACAGATATAAGATTGATAGTGTTTTCTGGTAAAGTGGCTTGTATGAAAGGTGTGCACTTTCAAGGATTCGCATATATGACATTTATATGAAATTTTCCATATGAAATTTTCCATATGCCCATATGGAAGATTTTATATAAATGTCATATATGCGAATTCTTGAAAGCTTTCCATAGAAAATTGACTTCACCGAAATGACTTAATGGCACAGAGTGCACTGCACGGTGTCAAACACACACAAGTGTTTATTTAACTGAGTGCAAATTCAGACCCAAATGAACTGGGTCAATCTTTATACCTAAAATGGACACAAATGACCCTTAACATTTTAATAGGCCTGTATTCAGAGTTAAATGAACAGGAGTTTACCGGTGTAGATAAGAATATTTGAAAAGCTGGAATGGAGTACTGCATTTGACGTTTCATTTTGATTGATTGAATACTATGTTATCAGACTAGACTGCTAGATAAGAGAATTTATTCCGCCCAGAACCTAAACTGTACGGCAGTGGTTCCCGAAGTGGGGTCTGTGGACCCCCAAGGGTCCTTGAGAGAGTTCCAGGGGGATCCCCAGCTAAATGGTAGTTTGGAACCCTTATGGGTCTATAAGAAATGCAACTAAGGCCGGGTTGAGAATCAGTGTTAGAGCTGTAAAAGGTCTTCTCTCATGGGGGTCCCCTGGCTGGAATGTATTTTCGAATGGGTGGTCCGCAAGCTAATTAGTGTCAATTCGAATGTCCTTGACATGAACAAGTTTGTGAACCACTGCTGTGTACAATACGCCCCCCACCCTAGCTGCGTATGCGTATGCACCACAAACATGCATGCGAAACCCATGCAAAATCCCCATGTGTATGCAGGTAAAGCAGTGGCTTTCAACCAGTGGTCCTTGAGAGGGCTCCAGGTGGTCCCCAGGCTGAATGATGGAAAGTTGGTTAACCAGATGTAACCCTTGAGAGCGTAAAAACGAAACCAAATGGGCCCTTGCTGGTCCAATTGGTTTCATTTTACACTTTCAAGAGTTAAAACATTCATCAGATGAGTTAACCTACACAACTAGAGAATGTAGGTGAATGCTCATTTTTGATCTAAGTTTGACTGTTTTGTTTTCAAAATCCAGCCTGGAAATTGTGGACACAAACAATCTTGGGTCTGTGTCGCCAAAAATGTCCTCAAATGGTGATCCGTGACTCAAATGCCGCATAAATAGTGGTCCCTGGTATGAAAAGGGTTGAAAACCACTGAGGAAAAGGTATGCACTGACTGAAGGTATTCCAGTAAGTGTCCAGTAGTAGCACAGTGTGTAATATGTGAGTGTGTTGTGGAGTGAAGGCTGTGTCTGAACCCGCTGTGATTTAAGATGCCTCTGAGGCTCAGAGCGTCCCTCCTTCTGCTCACCCATTCTTTCTTTCTTTCTTTCCTTCTCCTACTCCCTTCATTCCTGTGCCTCGCTTTCTCCTTTTCTCTCTCCCCTTTCGCACACACACACTCACACTCACACACACACACACACACACACACACACACACACACACACACACACACACACACACACACACACACACACACACTCTCCTGCCCTTTCCTCAGGATGACTGATGAGTGTGGGTCTGCAGGTGAGAGGAGTGGGGGTTAGAGGGGAGAGGGGAGGCCCTCTTGGCTTTGACCAAAAGTATGTAGAGTTTCTCTCTCTCTCTCTCTCTCTCTCTCTCTCTCTCTGTCTCTGTCGCTCTCTCGCAGTGATCAATCACCTCTCTCTCTCCCACCTTGCAAAGATAAGATCTCACACCATCCCTTACTACTCACGCTACACTCGGGGTGGGGGTGCACACGGACACGTCCATGTGAACGTGTGTGAGTCACGGAGCGAGCTGCATGTGTTCAGTCATGTAAGAAGAAAGACAAAGTGCGTGCGTATACGTGCGTGCGCACGCACGCATGTCATGTGCAAGTTTGGTTATAGGTGCCTGAGCAACAGGGCCGGATCTAGAGGGGGGCAGGGGTGGGCATGCCCACCCAAATGTAAGTGGTTTTAAACCAGTGGTTGAGAGAGGTCCAGGTGGTCCCCAGCGAAATGGTGGAAAGTTGGTTAACCAGATGTAACTCATTGGGAGTGGAACCAAATGGACCATTTGGTTCCGCGGGTCCATTTGGTTTCATGTTTACACTCTCAAGAGTTAAAATATTCATCATGTGAATTAGCCCAAGTCTACACAACTAGAGAATGTAGGAGATTAATGGTCATTTTGATTGTTTGGTCATGTTTGACTGTTTTGTTTCCCAAATCCAGCCTGGAATTGTGGACAAAAGCAAAAGAAATCTGTAGTTTTGGGGTCTGTAGGGCTAAAACGTCATCAAATGGCGGTCCGTGGCTCAAATGCTGAATAAATAGTGGGCCCTGGTGTCAAAAAGGTGGAAAACCACTGCTTCATATGAAAAACTTTTGTAGTTGCCCACCCTGCCATTCTCCCAGCACACCCAGGGCTGGCTAAATCCGGCCCTGCTGAGCAAGAGCGTGCACTAAGTGCGCTGTGTGTGTGTGTGTGTGTGTGTGTGTGTGTGTGTGTGTGTGTGTGTGTGTGTGTGTGTGTGTGTGTGTGTGTGTGTGTGTGTGTGTGTGTGTGTGTGTGTGCGTGTGTGTGTGTGCGTGTGTGTGTGTGTGTGTGCGTGCGTGTGTGTGCTCCCGCCAGAGACCCAAGCCTTTATCTGTGCGCTGGCTGATCAGTCACTGCCAGTGGAACATGGTATTTCGCGGTGGACCAACGGCACATCCAGCTTGTAGCCCCCTCCATTAACGAGCCCGGCGCTAAGACAGCTGTGGGTGTCCGACCATGTGTACGTGCCACGGAAGGTTTCAGATTACGTACTGCAGCTTTTCATTCCGGGAGCCAATGAGCCAATTAGCACACCTTCCTAACAGGAGTGAAGAGAGGGAAGGTTTGAGACTAATTAGTGAGAGTCCCTGGTGTAAACGTCGGCCTGTGAAGTGAAGCAGCGTTCGTCGGTTCGTTCGTATACGCTCAGCCCATGTGATGTGCGGTGAAAGCCTAAGACTGGAGCGAATGTGCAGCCTGCTTAGAGTGCTGAAAAGTACTAAGTAACTAAGTACATTTAGGGGGCACATCGGTTAGTGCTGTCACTAGAAGGTCCTGTGTTCGATTCCTCTCCTCCTCTGTGTCATCGGTGTCCATACCCGAGGTGAGGTTGGTGAAAGGGCCTTTCTGGGTGGTGTTTTCATGTTCACCTCTTGTGTCCCTAGGGTAGATACCCTCACAAAAACATGCAGTAATCCTGGGCTCTAAACTTCCTCCCCCTGGCCAACCGGGTGCTTGATGGAGGGGACAGGAACTGGTTGGAATAACGTGTTCCTTCCATGCGCTACGTCCAAACAGGGAAACTCCTACCTGTCAGGTGAAAAGAAGGCAGCTTGGACTCCTCATGCATTGAAGGAAGCATGAGGCCAGTCTGCTGCCTCCCCAGGTTGGGGGAGGGTGTGTAGAGCCCAGGATCACATTAGGAATTGGCACTAGATGAAAAATTGGTCACAAAATCGTGGGATACAAAATTACAAAGTAAATACTGTACTTTGTACTGTGGTACAGTATATACTGAAGCCTAGCTCCAGTCCATAGACTCTGCCACACTCACTGAGTGCGTCAGTCTGATAATCAGGTTATAACTGTGGTATACTATTTCCTTTCCTTCCATTTCCATTTCTATTCCGTCTCACGTTTAATGTACTACACCGAGTCTGTCCGGTCAAGAAAACACGCAACATTTGACACAGGAAATTACGTGATACCAGACGCATGAAGGGCGTTATTGATCCTCCTCACCCACCCCACCCCTTTTCTAAAAGGTCAAGGATAATGATCTGTTTAACTTTATCTCGACAATTAATCAGGAAGCGAGCCAAGCGGCATACTGTATGTCTAGTGCAGCGCTGCAGAGACGGGATGGAGTCATTTCCTCTGTGATTAGTTCAATGATTATTCACAAAGTATTCCAATCATGACCAACATTTATGTAGGCTATAAATTCCTTCCCCCTGCAGAAACGACACGCCGTGCTGTAAAAGGCCTGCCACGGGAGCAGGAGTGCCGGACTGCTTCAACACGGTTCCACAGTGGCAGAATGTATAATGTATCAGGGGCGTTTTTGCCATTGGGCAGACAAGGAGTGGCTTAGGGCGCCAGGGGAGGGGACACCAGGGCGACCACCAGACATGCTTTCAAAGGATCCCAGGCTAATAAGCCTCATGTGGATAAATACATTATACGTGTCCTCTATAACTAGAATTGGACATTTAAAACACAACTAATGTTCTTTAGTTTAGAAAATAGTTCATATTTTTTATCCCTTAGGGGGGCACCATTTTACTGTCATAGGTATGACGTCACAGGAGATTTTCCCTGGAGCCCCCCTTACCAAATGGACTCAAGGGAAAATCTTGCCCGGGGCTCCAAATGCTTAGAAACAACACTGTACTGTATACTGTATTATGTTCTGTGTTCCAGCACAGTGCTGATTCCAATTTTCAGTTTTCTACCGTAACTATATTTAAAACACTGCAATATCAAAACTGCTTTAGCGATTTTTATGACATCCATCCATCTTCAACCGTTTATCTATAGTGGGGTCGCGGGGACACCAGCTCCACCAGAGAGCTCCAAACTTCCCTCTCCAGAGCAACATTAGTGACCTCCTCCTGGGCGATCCCGAGACGTTACAAGGTCAAGGCGTTGATTGTAATCCCCCCATCTGCATCTTGGTCGCGCATCAAGGACCTTACTAGTAAGACGCTTGAGAGGCATCCTAACCAGATGCCCGAACCCTAAACGGTCTCCTTTACAGGTCGAAGAAGCAGAGACTGTACTCTACACGTGGATTTCCCCATCAAAAAAGTCCATGTATCACTTTACCTGTCTTTCTGTCTGTTCTGTTTTGACAAAACCCCAATTGAACAAGCGCTGTCCATCTGCTCCGTGCTACAGTGGCTCTGCACTGGTCAAACAAGCCTAATATTCTAACTGTGTGACTTGCGATCGCCGGCGGGCCCAGATATGTAGCACGTCAGAAATGTCGAGGGCCCTGCGGGAGACATCAGCAAGCACTGGGATCACACACACCTTGATACCTTTAATCCGTTCAACACACAGCAAGCAAAACCTTTTTGGAGTGAACACCCTCGCTGTGGGGCTTTGCTTGGCAAAAAAATGTGTGGTTAATCAGGGTGTACAAGTGTGAACTCTTAATTGTATGTACATTGTATGTTGTCATGGCTAGTATAGCTACAGAGCTGGCACATGCAGAAACAAGCAGTCTGAAAGTGTAGACACTGAACACTCCATTGAACACTGCAGACTTTACAGTGTGATCTAAGCAGTGCAGAAGTCTGAGGTGTAGGAGGTGTTGAGTTTATGAAGACAACAAAGAAGTAGTTTGCCATCTGGAAAGCCTGTAGCTCGCAGATCAGCTATTTTCACTATTCACTGTACGACAACGCACCGTAAATATAGCCTGGCCGAACTATTACAAAGTTTAAAACAATGCCTCGAAGCACACTTGTTGGCACACGTCATTGTCGTCGCTAACTCCCCTTTCATTGCTTTTGGTTAGTTTCAGATTGGCATGTTGTGATTGTTTCAAATTGAATCATGGTGATCTGGAGAAGCACATGTGAACAGAGCGGCTCCACCTGGGACGTCCTGACGTCAGTCACCGCTGACATAATCCATGACCTTTGACAGCACATTTGGGCCAGTGTTTCAGCCTGATCAAATCAAATTATGAAATGTAAATAACATTACAAAAAGTTAAATAGTCCAATAATATAAAACATTTGTAAAAAGAAGAAAAAAAGAACTGGAGGTCCTTTCATGACATGCTGGTCGCGTGCCCAAGAAATGTGTTCCAGTGATGAATAGAGATTAGCTCCAACACACACAAACGGTAGACAGACTCCCAGAGACGTTAGACACCTGTAGAGCCTTACTGTAAACAGGGCCGGATCTAGGCATGGGCTTGGGAAGGCAATGCCCCCCCTAAATGCCCAGACTGCCCCACCAAACATGATGGCATGTAAAACAACCCAAATATTTCAAATCAAGGTGTGGCACCACTAAACCAACACTATTTCAGCATTCAAGCTTTATGCATGGCTTTAGCTTTATGCATGCCTGTTGCAACTTCAGCAACAACTGATATTATTATTTTCGATGTTACATCCGGGCCTGACAGTAAGAAGACATTTACAAATGCAACCCTGAGGGGTTGTGGTAGTGCTGTCGCCAGCTAGAAGGACTAGGGTTCGATTCCCGCTACACTGTGGGTGCCGGCGGCGTGTCTCCTCCTCCGCATCATCAGTGCAAAGGGCCTTTCTGTGTGGACTTTGCATGTTCTCCTCATGCCTCGCTGGGTACCTTCACAAAAAAACAAGCAGTAATCCTGGTCGCTAGACTGCCTCCCCCTGGCCAGCCGGGGCGCCTGATGGAGGGGACAGGAACTGGTTGGGATAACGCGTTCCTTCCACGCGCTACATCTAACCAGGAAAACTCCCCTGGGATTGTCAGATGAAATGAAGGCAGCTTGGACTCCTGATGCATTGAAGGAAGTCTGCTGCCTCCTCAGGTTGGCGGAGGGTGTGTATAGAGCCCACAATCACATATGGTAATTGACACAGGAGTGCAAAAAATGAGCTACAAAATTGTGGGATAAAAATGTAAAAAAAACAAACAAATACAATTCAATATACAAATTGCCAAAAACTGATGTTGAAATGACGAACATTCCAGTGCGTGTGTGAGAGAGAGGGAGCACGCGCGAGAGAAAATAAAGTATAAGGAAAGAAGGGCGGTAGGAGAAAAAAGTGTTTTACTTTTAGGATTGTCTAAGGTTTGTAGGAGAAAAAGTTCGGCTGACACAAAGTGACACAAAAACAACTAATGAATGACAATGAAAAGCTCTTCCAATGAAGCTAGTCCTTACAATAACATTTGCCATAGAGAGGGAAGAAGGGGGAGAAAAAAAAGAAACTCCTTCTTGCTTCTTTTTCCGAAAACTTTGCTACTTAAAAACTTTTGACTGACAGACAGAGAGAATGGTATGGGAGTGAGAGGCGGGGCACTGAGGGAACGAGATGGCAGGAGAGAACACTGAGGGAGAGAGAGAGAGAGAGAGAGAGAGAGAGAGAGAGAGAGAGAGAGAGAGAGAGAGAGAGAGAGAGAGAGAGAGAGAGAGAGAGAGATGCATAAAGGTAGAAAGCACTCTGGGAGAGAAAAGAAGCAATTCAGAATCTGAGAATGAGAGAAAGAGTGTGTATGAGAGAGAGAGAAAGAGAGAGAGAGAGAGAGAGAGGGGGGGGGGGAGAGAGAGAGAGAACGTACATATTCCTCTCTCTCTCTCTCTTTACAGGGTGACATTCTCTCCTTCTGGCCTGTCGTGAGAAAAAGTGAAGAAAATGTGAATTGTGGGGCTTGCATAGCCTCCTTCTGATTCGCCCCAGCTAGGATACAGCCAGGGATTTTCTTAAAAAAGCACCGTGCCACTCCACGAGATGTAGCAGCAGGGGAACAGGGAGGGAGGGAGGGAGATAGGCAGAGAACGAGGCAGAGAGAGAGACAGAGAGAGGGTGATTGAGAGAAGTTACCACGTCTCAATCACTGCGCAGGGCCTTGTATTGCAGCATCAGCAGCAGTTAGACAGTCAGATATAACAGCTTGCTTCTGCAGACATGCACACAGCAACAAAGGAAGCTCTACACAATTGAGAGATACCTTGCAATATAACTTTATCTCCAGTACAGGTCTGAGCTTCAACTTTCAGCTATAACAGCATATATTATTTATAACCTGCAAGAAGGTAATTGGTTTTGAAGCGTAATAAAATATTTGTTTTCACACACAGAAGTCCACTCCCACAAGACCAGAGGGAGTTTCAACAAACAAACATGTGCAACCCAGATTTGGCACAAGCAATTAAGGGGCTTAATTATTTTCGCTCCTATATGCCACCAAAATGTGGAATGCCCTACCGTCCTACCGATCATTAAGACATGCAAATCCCTTGACTCCTTCCAAATCACTCTCAAAGTGCACCTATAGATGGCTGCAATTCAAAACTGGCCTCCGTAAAAAATATGATTCCCCCACCCTACCCCTTTCTCCCCTCCTTATTAATTGTATATTTCTCTTTTCCCTTTTACCCAGGGGCGGATGTAACATTTCCCAATTGGGGGGGGGCAGGAAAAGAAGGTAAGGGGGCGACTTCATCGCCCGTGGTGCGAAGCGACACGAAGCCGCACTCATACCATTTTCAGTTACAGGACTTTTATTAGGCAAGTAAAGCATCAATAATAACATCAGTTGTTGTTGAAGTGACAACAGACATGCAGCATGCATAAAGCTAAAGGTCTGACTCAGAGTTTTCAGTGATGAAATGCTGTTGGTTTAGTGGTGACACAGCTGTAGTTAGTTAGTAGCAGTAGTGTTTCACATCATTTTAAATATAAGCACTTGTTGTTTTGCATGCCATCATGTTTGGTGGGGCAGTCAGGGCATTTAGGGGGGCATTGCCCCCCATGCCCATGCCTAGATCCGCCGCTGCTTTTACCTCCAGTATGATCTGCTGCTTCTGACTATGGACGTTTAGTGAATATTTGTGTGTCTAAATGTTTGATGAAATGGACAGGTTGACTGCCATTGCACACAAGTGTATTCTTAATTGGTTTACCTAATTTCACAGTTATCAACCTTGTGTGTTAAGTTGTGCTTGAGTTATACTGTAAATCTCCAAATAAGAAATTAAATCATTCCATCAAAAAACAAGCCACTATGAAAGAATGCAAAGAAACAAAGGGTCAATCCAGATTCCAAGTGTTCAAAGTAATGTGGTTCTTAATGCAGTGTATGGGTTGAACAACAGTGTCATAGGAAGACAATACAACCAACTAAAACCACTTCTGCTCGGTTTCGCATTTGCAACCCATAATATAGCACATTATACAGTCAAGTGGTTATTGTTTCCTCTCTCTGAGGCGGCTAAGAGCTAATGCTAGCAGACAGCCTTGAGGTTAAGTGTGGCCAGGGGGGCCCCTTTGAAAGCTGCCAAGAAGAGGCTGGTGCCCCCCCCCCCCCCCATCCCCGTCCCGCCATCCAGCCCTGGCCAAACAGAGGCCTCTTAGCCTTTAGCGCAATACAGCTATAGCCTTTGTGCTAGCCTGAAAAAGTGCATTAGCCGCCGAGAAAAGAGCTTCCCTCCCCAAACTCCCCTTTGACGACAAGCAAAGCTCTGCTTGATAATTCAATCACTCTCCTCCGCGCTGCGCAACGGCGGACCCCAGGAAACCTTTTGCCCTGCGCGCGCTCTTCTTCTTCTCCTCCTTATTCCCTTCGTCCGTTAGGTAACTGTCCTATATATTTTTCAGGGGCTGTCACTTGCACAGCACACAGGCAAGATGACGACAATGACATCTGAGACGTTATAACATTCAGGAGTGAGTTTACGTTCCGGGGGACGGTGGAACGCATTCTTTTTTTTTTTTTGAAGAAAAGAAGCAGAACAAGCCGATATATACAGAGTATGTAGTGGAGAGGAGTGAAGAAGTAAAGGAGATTTAACAAAAGACAGCTAGAGAGTGGAGAGGAGGTCAGAGAGAGTGGGACGAAGGGAGCGGACAGACAGGGGGAAGCCAGAGGAGGAAAAAAAAAGAGGGAGAGAAAGGGAACGATGCAGTTATTATCGTTTTACCCTTGTCTTGACTTCCTTGCGGGGGCTTTGAAGGGAAAAAAAGCGGGAATAAAGATAGCCGCCGTGGCACATCAGAGAGAAGGAGAGAGAGAGATTTAGATTAGGGCTGAGTGTTTGCCATGCAGGCTGACTGCTGCATGGCTGCTGGGGACAGCCAGCCTGCTGGTGCTCAAGTTGCTATGGCCAAACTGCAGCTTAAAGCACATTGGGCGGGTACACCCATGTGGGCGCTAGTGGCTCAGTGGTAGAGTCACCGGATGGTGATCGGGTTCGATCGCGGGCTCCCCCGGGTGTCAAAGTGTCCTTGAGCAATACACTGAACCCCTAATTGCTCCTGATGTGCTAGTAGGTGCCTTGCATGGTTTCCACTGCCATCAGTGTATGAATGTGTGAATGTGATGCACAAGCTATGTAAAGTGCCTTGGATAAAGGTGATATATAAATACACCATTTACCATTTTGGTGTTCTGAGCATTATAAGCATAATTAGCATTACTTACCATAATTAGCATTATTTATAATGGATTGTATTTTTATAGTGCTTTTCCAAGAGTTCAAAGCGCTTTACAATGGTCCATTCATCCATACATTCATTCATACTTAGCATTATTAGCATTACTTAGCATTGTTAACAACACTTAGCATTAGCATTACTTAGCAGTATTAGCCTTACTTACTTAGCATTAGCGATACTTGGAAATTACCAGCATTACTTACTTAATATTATTAGCATAATTTAGCATTATTAGCATTACTTAGCATTATTAGCATCATTAACAATACTTACCATTAGCATTACTTAGAATTATTAGCATCATTTAGCATTATTAGCATTACCTAGAATTACATAGCATCATTAACATTACTTTAGTACATTACGGAGTGGCGCGCTATGAGCTTGTAGGTCTGAAAATGGTGAAAATGTGGCGCAAATCTTTGAATAATCTTTCAGTTCAGGATGGATTAAAGCACTCGCTGCTCTAAATATATCCCATTGCTGTAGAAAAGGGGCTTTCTGTGTGTATTGTGTATATAATTTGGAGCGAGTCCATGTAAGAGATAGTGTGTGAGTCCGTATGGATATAATAGAGGGTGCGTGCGTGTGCGCCCACGTGCGTGTGTGCGTGTACGTGTCGTGCGTAGCATGCGTGCATGCGCGCGGCACAAACTGTGCTCGTTTCCATTATGGTTGCGATTATTAGCGAGTGTGTATGCGAGTGTCACTTCAAAAATGGAGCCATCCAGCGGATTACGGGTAGACAGCTTCCTCAAAAGGAGGGCCTGTATTTGCATAATCGGCCCGGGAAGCGCGGTGGGGGAGAGAGAGGCCTTATAGAATGAATGAAAGAATGAGGGAGAGAGAGGGGAGAGAGAGAGAGAGGGAGGGGCGGATATAACATTTCCCAATTGGGGGGTCAGGAGAAAATGGCATGGGGGGCAGCTTCCTCGCCCGTGTCGCACCGAAGCCGCACCCATGCCATTTTAAGTTACAGGACTTTTATTAGGCAAGTAAAGCATCAATAATAACATCAGTTGTTGTTGAAGTTGCAACAGACACGCAGCATGCATAAAGCTAAAGGTCTGACTCAGAGAGTTTTCTGTTTTCAATGATGAAATGCTTTTGGTTTAGTGGTGGCACAACTGTAGTAGTGTTTCAAATCATTTTAAATATAAGCCCTTTAATTTGAAATATCTTGGGTTGTATTGCATCCATCGTGCTTAGTGGGGCAGTCTGGGCATTTAGGGGGGCATTGCCCCCCCCCCATGCCCATGCCTAGATCCGCCCCTGAGAGGGAGAGTGGGAGGGAGGGAGGGGGTGAGCCTGCGACACTTGCCAAGACATTCTAGTGGATGACATTCCCGGGGACAGGATCAAGCATTCTGGCCAGGGATGTTGCCCCCCCGAGTTCCTCTCAAAAGCAAAGGGGAGAAAGTAATGGGCAGCAAGTGAATAAGTGGAATAATAGCAGGGGTCATGACAGCTCTGTCAAGGCCTGAGGTGGAGAGAAGAAGGAGATACAGAGGGAGAGATTGTGTGGGGCCTGACCCCGCTGGCTCAACGCTTATAGGGTGAGTATACACCGACACGGAGGCTGGAACGAACGAACGCCCTGTTCCCGGTTCGACTCCAGAACATTTGCTGCGTGCTATCATTCCGCCGCATGCTCTCTGTCCGCATCGCCTGCATGTCTCCCTCTCTCGCTGTCACTCTCATAATATAGATGTGATTATCAGGGGGGGCTAAGGAGGGCCATGTTGTCAGGAAGAGGCAGAGAGGAGAAGGGAAGGATAATACAGAGAGGAAGTAGAGCAGCAAGCAATGGAGAGAGATATGGGAAAGTGGAAGTTTGAAGGAAAGAGATGAAGAAGAGAGATGGTTGTGTAGAAAACTTGGCTGCTGTGCACCCAGGGGCGGATTGGTCATCTGGAGTACAGGGAGTTTTCCCGGTGGCCTGCCCACCTAGTGGCCTGGACAGGTTCTAACTCAAACCAGATCTACAGGTTCTAACTAACCAGATCTAACTCAAAGAGTTAGATCTGGTTAACCAGCTGCCCCCCCAAAGGCAAAATTGTCCCGGTGGGAAAATATGTGCCAATCCGCCCCTGTGTGCACCCACTACAAATCAACTGTCTGTCTGTCTGTCTGTCTGTCTGTCTGTCTGTCTGTCTGTCTGTCTGTCTGTCTGTCTGTCTGTCTGTCTGTCTGTCTGTCTTTTCTCCTCCAGGAATCTTTCATTTCTTTCAGGCTCCAATGCCATCTGTACAAGACCTTATAGCTCTTCTCTACTTATGGATCCTCAGGCCTCTCTGTCTCTGTCCGTCTCTCTCTCTCCCTCTCTCTCTCTCTGTTATACCTGCATGGCCAGGAGGGATGTTCCTGCTGTTCTGATAGAATAACACGCATGCCCAATGGCCAAGCGCATCCTCTCCCACTTACAACATCTACTGTATGGGCACATACACATTTACACCTGCATACACACAATATATTGACTGATTCACCTTATCTCCTATCTACAGTGTATATGGCAAAAGTGCCTGCACTTGTAAAGCACACAGCCCCCGTCCCATGGACGCACACACACACACACACACACACACACACACACACACACACACACACACACACACACACACACACGCACACACACACACACACACACACACACACACACACACACACACACACACACACACACACACACACACACACACACACACCAACCATTAAGCGCTTTAAAATCCAATAACATGACCTTCAAATCAATGATAAAGCAGCACCAGTGCGATTCTTGCAGGACTGGAGCCGCACTATATATTTTACTTAGTTCTTGTTAAAGATCCTATAGTTATTTTTTTTGCAGGAGTTGTTGCAGTTCTCTGCTTCTCTGCTTCCAGCTGAGATGAAAATGACCTAACCTTGGATAAGTTTCTCATGGTTAGAAGAAAGAACACTTTGTAACCAGAGTTGTTGTGATATTTAAAACCGAGTTCTGAACTTATAATAAATTCCAGACCTTTAACTTAATATTTTGCACCGGGAAGCCAAACTGCCTAGTAAATCTCTCTTTCAGTTTGGATCAGAATATCAATAAGATTGCGGTGCGCTTACGAACATCCATCTAGTTGTTTATATTTGAGAGACGATTAGTTACAGCAGATAGGGCATGTGGATAATCTTCTTTTGCAGACATAACACACTGTAACATCAGCATAACAATTAAAACTAAACCGTGATTACGAATTACAGCGCCTAAAGGTAACAAGGATAAGAGGGCCTCAATAAAACAGAATTATGTTTATTATAACTAAAACATAGTGTGCCGTTTTGCCTGTTACATAACAAAACAATGAATACATAGTTTAATCATCATTTCCCTTGCAGTTAGAGGCAAGTGGAGCACCATGGTGGTGGTGTTTATCTGCACAAACACATTGTCCCCTCACTGAGTTTTGGTTTATTTTGGGGATATTTTTGGTCACCGTCAAGAACAAACAGTACAAACATCACCCTGGGTGGGTGTTTGTTTGTTTGTTTTTCACCAAAAACCTCCCCGTCTACCAAAACAATGGGTGGAAATGGAAACACCAACAATACAGCCAGAGGCCAGTGCGTTTCTAATGGCTCATAATGACTGATGGCATAGGGCAGTGGTTTTCAACCAGTGGTCCGGGGACCACCAGTGGTCCTTGAGAGGGTTCCAGGTGGTAACCAGCTAAATTATGGAGGGTTGGTAAACCACTTGTAACTCTTTGAGAGTATAAAAATGTTTACACTCTCGTGGAGTTGTGGAGAGAAGAACGAGGTCCTGTGTTCTTGGCACTTCTTTAACTAGAGAAAGAGTAATCCTTATAGACATGATGAAGTAAGCAAGACAATGCTTGCAGTACCTTATAGTACAGTATGTGAGGATATTCAAGGTCTTACAGGAGGTAGTACTACTCCATACAGTACACCACCTGGTTCCCAAATGGTTTAGCTCCGAAAAGAAATTACACCTTTGCCTGGCAAAGACTCAAACTAGTGAGACTATAGCAGAACAAGCACAAACACAAGTTTTGTGAGCCTGTAGATCGGTGATTTCATTTGTTTTCTAATTCATGGAATTTCTTTGATTATTCTTTTCTTTCTGTCTTTTTATATGAAATAACTGGGAAAAACTAAAACAAAACACAATGTTGCTTCCTTTTTGGGTGGCTATGGTCTAGGAAAATGTCTCCCCTAATAATAATAATCATTAAAACAAAGATACAGGAAACACAAAATAAAGGGACCAATAAAAATGGTTCCGCGAACCACAAATAGGTCATTTACCTAAACAAGAAAATAGCTGCTCCATAACACACACACACACACACACACACACACACACACACACACACACACACACACACACACACACACACACACACACACACACACACACACACACACACACACACAGCAATACTGCTCATATGAAAAATGCAACAACCTAATATGAGAATACATATATTAATGCACTATAGCTGCAGCACAGCTCATGGCACCATGCGGTACAGTAGGTACAGTACATTCTAGTGGCATCGCTGTACAGAATGCAGCACAGAAAGTGGAACCATAAAGGTGCCGTACAGCACACTGTAAACGTGATGAAGAAATAAAACACAGCTTAAAAAGCCTGCATGCAAGTGTAACCGAGTCACGCCTCATTTTCCCTCAATGTCTTTTCATCAGCAACGTCACATTCATCTCGGAAATGTAATTAAAGGAGGAAGGCGACGAGTGATATTTTACCTCCCAGCAAATTAACTGCCTTATTTATTGCACATTGGGTAACAGCACGTGGTGGAAGTCACACAAAACAAGAGCTTCAGTGAAAACAAACTGGGTAATAAGGTCAGGACCAAGTGGATATTGAATTCATGACTTTTTTTTTCTGCAGAGCAGTTGTGAAAACGCTCAGAGATTGAAAAAAAAAAAAAATACAAGACCGTGGGTGTCTGCTTTGTCGCTCCCGTTTGGAAATAAAGAATAAACGATGAAAGTCCTTGTGGTCCATTTTTCGACCTGGCGGCGCCTCTGTAGTTAATTAACAAGGTCATTAACGCGGAGGCGAGCGAGAGCCGCGCCGGCCCGATAAATGTGTTTTACATGGTGTGTTTAATAAGCATGCATCCTCCCCGTCATAGTATCGGCACCCCGCAAATGACTTTCCAATAATGACCACCTGCTCCCCAGAGGTGCTCTATACGCCCGTGCGCACAGCGCATGTCCGTGTGTGTGTGTGTGTGTGTGTGTGTATGTGTGTGTGTCAGTGTCTACATGTATAGTTGAGTGTGTCTGTGTGGTCTGCCAAAATGGCCAATATCTGTCCTTAAACATAGACATGTGCTAGTAAGTACTTTGGGTCAATAGCACTGAGAGAGAAAGAGAGAACGTCTGTGTGTGTGAGAGAGAGAAAGAGAGACATTGGTTTGCTGCCAGAAGGAGTTCACAAGTGTTTCTCACCAATATCATCTTATGCTAACCACACCACCCTTGTGTGTGTGCGATCGTGCGCCTGTTAGTGTGTGTGCGTGTGTGTGTGTGTGTGTGTGTGTGTGTGTGTGTGTGTGTGTGTGTGTGTGTGTGTGTGTGTGTGTGTGTGTGTGTGTGTGTGTGTGTGTGTGTGTGTGTGTGTGCGCGAGAGAGAGAAAAAGAGAAGGAGTGAGAGAGTCTGTGACTGTGTGCATAGACAAATTCAATATCCTCAGCTTGTTCGCGTCAATTTAAGCCTGTGCAGCATATACGAATGGGTAAGTACTTCCATAGACATTCACAATTTAGTGGAGCAAACATCGGTCAAAAAGAGGCTTAGTTTTTGAGGTACCCCTCCCCGAGGTATAACAAGACGGGACATAGTTTTTTCATAACTTTAGGGTGTCCCCTTTATGAAATGGATTGTCCCGAGATTTACTTTTACTGCAAAGGTCATGAAATTGATCCATGAAGCTACTCAACACCTAAGCAAAAAACGCCTAAACTAAAAGTTGTCAATGCTTTGCCATTTTTTACCTGATGCTTATTTTTATATCATATTTGCACAGATTGTCTACAGGTAGTGTCCTTACATCCCAGAAGAGCCAGAATGCCAATATTTGGTTGTATTGTAGATCAGAAGCCTTTTTATAAGGTATTAAATAGGCGGAAATAGCAAAAAAAAAGTTGACCTTTCTGAGTCCTACTCTTGCCCTACTCTGTATTAGAGGTATAACAAAACGGGACACCATTTTTTCACGTCTTTAGGATGTTCCCTTCATGAAATGGATTGGCCCAAATTTTACTTTTACTGCAAAGGTCATGAAATTGATCCATGAACTCACTCACCACATACACAAAAAACGCTTATTCTAAAAGTTGTCAATACTTTGCCATTTTTACATATTGCTTATTTTTGCATCATATTTGCACAGATTGTCTACAGGTAGTGTCCTTACATCCCAGAACAGCCAGAATGCTAATATTTGGTTCGTATTGTAGATCAGAAGCCTTTTTTATAAAGGTATTAAATAGGCGAAAATACCAAGTCCTACACTTGTCCTACTCTTTATTAGATTTTTATTAGAGGTATAACTAAATGGGACACAGTTTTTTCACATCTTTAGGATGTTCCCTTCATGAAATGGAATGTCCCAAATGTTACTTTTACTGCAATGCCATGAATTGAATCATGAAGTGAAACACGACAGAATGAAATAACACCTATCCTGAAAGAAGGAAAATCCAAGAAAATTAAAAGTCATTTTCTACCTGCTAATTATAATTGCATCATATTTGCACAGGGTCTGGAGAGTCTCAAAATGTCAGAATGACAAGATCTATTGTGAATAAGCAGCCTTTTCACAAGGCCTTAAATAGGCAGACATGGCACAAAGTTTACTTTGTGCTATTTATTTGTGCTAGTTATTTTCATATCTTTAAGTTAAACTTTTACAGCAAATGTCATGGAATTAATCCAAAGTGATCACTAGTTCACTACTGCAAAAATGGCTTTAGTGCAGGAAGCAAAACCCCCAAAGTTTACTGTACCCCTGCTAGGGGTAGAACAAAATGTAACAATGTTTTTGTCACATTTACATCAACCCTGAATTAGGGAGTTCCAAGTCAATCCTTTCACATTTTCTACCTGCTGCATGGTTGTGTTTAGGTCATGCTTGCACAGTTGCACAGATGTTCTAGTCAGTTATACATCCTCAAGCAACCTAAATTGGTTGTATAATGCAGTGGTTTTCAACCTTTTTGATAGCCGGGCCCACTATGTATATGGTCATGCTTGCACAGTTGCACAGATGTTCTAGTCAGTTATACATACTCAAGCAACCTAAATTGGTTGTATAATGCAGTGGTTTTCAACCTTTTTGATAGCCGGGCCCACTATGTATTCAAAATTTGAGCCACGGACCACCATTTGAGGACATTTTACACCCACAGTCCCATAACTAAAGGTTTATTTTGCTTTTGTCCACAACCAGGATTGGGGAAACAAAACAGTCAAACATACAGATCAAAATGACCATTAATCTTCTACATCTTCTACATTCTTTAATTGTGTAGACTTGGGCTAATTCACATGATGAATATTTTAACTTTTCAGAGCGTAAACATGAAACCAAATGGACCCGCAAGGGTCCATTTGGTTTCATTTTTACGCTCTCAAGAGTTACCTCTGGTTAACCAACATTTCATCTGGTTAACCAACTTAGCTGGGGGCTACCCGGAACCATCTCAAGGACCACTGGTGGTCTCGGACAACCTGTTGAAAACCCCTGCTATAGTGAATTACTGTAGCCTTTAATATAAGGCTGTATTAGAGGCAGGCATAGCCAAAAGCTTCTAACTACAGTATTTGCTATAAATAAAGTTTACTTTCTGGCAATTCTGGGTGACCTTGGTTCAGGAGGTAGAGTAGACCATCCAATGATCTGTGGGTCAGAACCCCAAAATTGCGTCTGATAAATGGTGCATTTATATAGCGCCTTTATCCAAGGCACTTTACATAGCTTGTGCATCACATTCACCACATTCACACAGACATTCATCCACTGATGGCAGTGGAAACCATGCAAGGTACCTACTAGCACACCAGGAGCAATTAGGGGTTCAGTGTCTTGCTCAAGGACACTTCCACAGTAACTCTGCGGGAGCCTGGGATCGAACCAGCAACCTTGCGGTTACCATCCGGTGACTCTACCCCTGAGCCACTGCCACCCCTATGTGCTACCCCTCTGATGTGCTGGTTCGTACCTTGCATGGCTTCAGCTGGTGTATGATGTGTGAAAGAAAAAATGTAATGCACTACCTAAAGCACCTTGGAAAAGCTGCAATGGTTGATCATCAAACAGCAGATTATTAATTAATGACATCGAAAATAACCTGCTGACTTAGTAGGCTACCATATTTGTGTTATTTCAGCTGTTTAGACATAGGCCTACCTGAGAAACATGAAGTGGGTAAAATGAAAACATGGCATCAAGATATACTGTATTTCCTGTTATTAAGCAGCAATTTAGTATATACACAGGCATTTTACAGTAATGGATCAGGATTTGGACACAAGGTTGTGACTTTCAAAGCATGGATACATTATTTTTTCTATCCATGCTTTCATGCTTCAAAGCATGGATACATTTCTCTTGATGTGAAAGAAATCCTTATAACCTTCCATGTCATGAATCATGGTCAAGTTTTGTTCTACCACTGATGGCAGTACTACATGGTAATATACTGTAGATACTTCCAGCAAGACATCTGAGGGTGATAAACCTTTAGGTCTAGGTTGTGTGCTGCCAGACTGCTGGGTGAGCACCATAATGCTTGGCATGGGGGGTCAGATCAACCTATGGAATGGATTCTGTTCTGGCCATATACTGTATGGAGTGTGTTGATAATACAGGTTTTGCAAGCATATCAAGGAAACAGATCTAAGCGTGACAGCAGGGCCTTGAGTGGACCTAGGTAGGGCAAGCCCTTAATTTTCAGGCCTGTTGAGAATTTTGGGGCAGGCATGTCTAGAGTTTAAATGCACAGGTATCAGTCAAAGGGGAGACATTGAATGGGAAGGATGGATGGGGAAGAGCAATACTGAAGCAAAATGACATGTGCACAAGCACCAAAAGCCCCCCCTCTGCACATGACTGCATGTAAGTAAAAACAACCAGCAAGTAGATGTCAAAGAATTTACCCACTTTCAGTAACTTCGTGGATTAATTTCATGACTTTTTCTGTTAAGGTAAAACTTTCCATTCCATTAAGCAGATAGGACAAGTAAAGGCTGCTCAGAAAAGTCAACTTTGTGCCATTTCCGCCTATTTAAAGGCCTTAAAGGGGCTGCTTATTCACAGTAGAACCAAATATTGTCATTCTGAGAAACCTGCAGACCTTTTGTGCAAATATGAAACAACAATAATTATAGGTAAAATTACAGCATTTTCTTGGATCTCTGTCTTGCAGGATATGGGTTTTTTTCTTTATGTCGTGTGTCACTTAATTTATTATTTTCACTTCATTTATTAACATTGCAGTAAAAGTAAAGCATGGGAATAAACATTTCATGAAGGGGACATCCTAAAGATTCCCCATTTAGTTATACCCCTAATAGAAAAGTCCTGCTCCTCTCCTGCTCAGAAAAGTCAACTTGCTATTTCCGCCTATTTAATACTGTATAAAATAGGCTTCTGATCTACAATAGAACCACATATTGGCATACTGGCTTTTCTGGGATGTAGGGATACTACCTGTAGACCATCTGTACAACTATGATGTAAAAACAATTAGCAGGTAGAAAATGTCAGAGGATTTACCATCTTTTAGAATAGGCGTTTTTTGGCCTGTGGTGAGTAACTTTAAGGATCAATTTCATGAACTTTGCAGTAAAAGTAAATCTCGGGACAATCCATTTCATGAATGGGACATCCTAAAGATAAGAAAAAACTATGTCCCGTTTTGTTATACCTCGGGGAGGGGTATAGTCAACTTTGGAGCATATTGTTTGCTCTACTAATTGTGTGCGTGCATGTGTCTGTGTGTTTGTGTGTGTATGTGGGTGTGCATGCCTGCATCTGTACGTGCACATGAGCGACGCGTGCATGTGGCAGCGTGCGTCCATGTGTACAATCTTTCTAACAATAACAATCCACCACTGGCTGTGTGCTTTGATGGTGCACAACTGTTAACGTACCTATGAAAATACCAATTAACTGGTAAGTGGGCCGGTTGTCTGTGTGTGTGTGTGTGTGTGTGTGTGTGTGTGTGTGTGTGTGTGTGTGTGTGTGTGTGTGTGTGTGTGTGTGTGTGTGTGTGTGTGTGTGTGTGTGTGTGTGCATGCGTGTGTGTGTGCGCCTCTTTGGACAGACAGACAGGTGGTTTCTCTCTGCTCTGGTGGTCTGCAGGAATGAAATAGGACAAACAGGGCACTCCATGGGTGGCGCGCGCGCGCACGCACACACACACACACACACACACACACACACACACACACACACACACACACATACACACACACACACACACACACAAACCAGCATTACCATATCCATATTTACACATACACAGAACATTCCACCTTGGGCCTGCTGAACGGAAAGGGTGTCACTCATGTAAACACATACGCACGCACGTACGTGCACACGCACACCGCACGCACAACATGTACACTTCATTTTCCTGCGGCCTGGAAGTACCCTTTTATATTCTCCTTTGTTGTTCGTGTAAAGAAAATTCACAAATGACAACTAGTATGAATGCAACTTTTCAATTGCAAAGAGGGGTTGCCCTGATGATATTGTAATCTGACATTGTAATCTTCATTCATTGAACCCTGTGGAGTAGCGCAACATACACATTCTCAGTCAACAACATACAGTACCCCCTAATGACCTACCAATTTTGAAACATGCTTTAGTTACGTCATCTAGAACAGTGGTTTCTCATTGGCTGGAAGTTTACAAAATAAATATTAGAAAAATGTTTACAGAAAAAAAGTTTACAGCCATCACAATAAACAGTAGTGGGGTTCCCCTTGGCAACCCCACTAATAGTATCTCCCACTGTAAGTGGAAAGGCCGCTCTGGTCTCACAGACGGAGGTGAATATAATCTATATGAACCTCTAGCCATTCTAACCGCTGTAGAGGCTCCAGGAAACACAGGCACAATTAGCCGTGCAGCAGGTATACTGTAGCTCTGCTAGCTCAATTCATTATAATCCCTCGTAAGGGTGCTAATGTAATAGCACGGCGTTGGGACTGGCTGCAGAGGAGGACTTTAATGATAATAACGGGATCAATAACCAGTGAGTTATCGCCGCTCCAGGTCCTCATTCATACGGCGGCTGTCGCCTGGGCTTAATCGAAACCACTAATGACGAGGAGCCGTGCACACGAGCACGCACCGCGGCCAGGCGGGTGCACGCCGCGCACAAGTGATAATCACTTTCTCTATGGTTGTGTAACACGATATCTGTCTGTGCACGAGGCGCACGGCCCTCGTGCCTGCATGTGCATGGTTGGTGCATGTGGGTACGGACATGTCCGTCCACGCGGAATTAATCATGCTGTGGAAAAAAATACGATATTACAGCACAGTCGGGTATGCACAAGGGTCTGCGTTTTCATTATCTGTGCGTGCGTGTGTGAGTGTGTGTGTGTGTGTGTGTGTGTGTGTGTGTGTGTGTGTGTGTGTGTGTGTGCATGCAAGATTAATCTGAGGCGATAATGTCTGGTTAAATAATAACACCTGCAGGCCATAACGGTAATACCAATATCAATAACTGAGAGCGATCTGCTGCCGTCCGTAAACGGACTTGGCTCAATGACAGCATCCATGTCCATACTAAACAGAGAGGAGGGCAGGGGGGGGCGAGGGGGTGTGTGGAGTGGGAGAACAGACAAAACAGCAGAGAGCATTGAGAAAGAGAAATGTGGTGTATAGGCCAATGAAAGAGAGTGAGAGACACTGAGTGTGAAGTTAATAGATGAGGAGAAAGAGAAGGAGAGAGAGAGAGAGAGAGAAATAGACAGAGAGACACAGACAGAGAGAGAGAGAGAGAGAGAGATAGAGAGAAATAGACAGAGAGACACAGACAGAGAGAGAGAGAGAGACAGAGAGAGGGAGAGAAAATAGAGATTATGCATGGATGGATTCATGGTCAGTTCCCCCCTCCAAACTTTTTTTCACATCCTTCGAGGTATGAATACACCTCAGGAGATTACAGTGTGTGTGTATGCGTGCGAGTGTGTGCGTGCGTGTGTGTGTGTGTGAATGTGCGTGTGTGTGTGAATGTGTGTGCGTGCGTTGGGTAGGCATGGATTAACCCTTCTGCTCTGCTTGGCCCAAATAATTGGCCCACTGTGGTTTGAAGAGTGAGGCGGAGACATAAGGAGAGTGGAACGACTTTGAAAACAAGACGAGAAGAACAAGAAGAAAGAGAGAGAGAAGAGGAGTTAAATCCTGCAGAAGTCTATGCCGAAGGAGGTGCGGAGTGAAATCGAATGAATAGTCAGTCAGTCATTCTTACAGTACAGTTAGTACACATTGTCTCGCTTGGCTAGAACTCCTATAGCAGGCCAAATCAATGGGAGAAACAAACTATTCCTTATTAGGGGTGTGCTGATATATCGTTATCGTGATAATATCGTATACTTCCTCCCGCAATATATATCGTATATTCCTCAGCAAATATTGTGATATTTGCAGAGGAATAATTCCGGGAGGAAAAACGGGTCACAGAACTAAATGTTAAATGACTCCTATAGCTGCTTCATTCCCAAAAAAACAAACACAAGATAAAAACATAAAGCCCTTCATGAGAATCAGTTGAGACAAATAAAAGCTAAGATTAATAACTGAGGATATACATTTTAATTAGTAAGTTCTGATTTTTGTCTTTTAGTTTTTTATTCATTCATTTATTATTTTTTTTGTTTTCTGTTCTTCAGCTACAGTTACAGTATCATGATATATCGCTGATGAATTTCATCCAATATATTGATATATCGCAAATATCGCAATATATCAAATATCGTGATATAGTCATTATCGGAGGCCTAATATCGCAACCTATATCGTATCGTGAGGGACCAATATCGTCCCAGCCCTATTCCTTATAGTTTGCTTGGGACCCTCTGGAACCACCTCAATGAACCCCCTACTCAAAAGTAGACCTATAGGGCTAACTGATACACTGTATATACTATGAATTGACCACATAAGGCTGTATTGTATCGTATCAGTGAAAATGTGTCCAATATGAAAAGTGTCCGACAGAAATTAGACATGACTGCAGCAGCCAAGGCAGCCTCCTCCTCCTCCTCCTACTACTACTACTGCCACTTTGACTGTACATTTGCATAATCATATCCATGCAAAATCTTTGCACACTCCAGATGAAAACAAAAAACACTAGCGGTTGCAAATCGGTTACGGGTGATTGTATATTCAGTTATCATCAGTGTTGGGCAGTAACTAATTACTAGTCATATATTACTGTAATATTATTACTTTTCCCAGTAATGAGTAAGGTAAGTTAGCTATTACTCCAAAACAGTAAGTAACATATTACTCTCCTGTGTTTCCCAACACTGGTTATCATATCGTTCCCAGAATTCCATACCGGTGGGACTCTAAACCACTGGCACACAGCATGTGCTCATGAGGCAGACGACACAAACTAAGACATCACCAGCGTCTAACCTGTGGATCCTTTAGAAAGTGAAACAGGCACAGGAATCCATGCAGTCATTGATGGATATAGACTACAGAATGATACACTCATGGGGGAAAGGGTTCTTACTGTATATCGGCCAGTACATGTTCCTTATCTATCGCTGCTGGAGTAAACAGTAGAATTTGCTACGAGCCTCATCCATATTTGATCCAGAGGGTCTGAATTGAAATATTAAAGATGTATACGCTCCGAATATTACTGCATGGTGCTGTGAAAACACATGCTCGGAAATGAGCCACAAGGCCAGAGTTGGAGCCATGGCTCCACTCACACGAGACAAGCTTAGTGTTTCTGGAAAATAACACACAGAGAGCCAATAAGCCCTGCAAGGACAAGCCACTTCACTCCACTGTATACATGCTCACAGCGCACACACACACACATGCACGCACACAAGTATACACACTACACACATCCACGCTGCACAAAAATTGCCGCCCTGTGTGTTAGGGCTGCGCTGGAAGCTGAGTGGTGTTGAAATCCATCAAGGACAAAATGGCTGGACTTCCACACCCCCACACCCCCACTCCAATCTGACATTGTCCAAATCCCTCCAGTCTGAAGCTCCAAACAAACTCTCTCTCTCTCGTTGTCAGAGAGAGAGAGAGAGCAAAAGCGAGCAGGGCCGGATCTAGAGGGGGGCAGGGGTGGGCAGAGCCCACCCAAACGTGCATCCTGTATGCCCACCCATAATGAAAGGTAATATCAGTGGTTTTCAACCAGTGGTCCAGGGACCACCAGAGGCCCTTGAGAGAGGTCCAAGTGGTCCCCAGGCTAAATGGTGGAAAGTTGGTTAACCAGATGTAACTCTTTGAGAGCGTAAAAAATGGACCCTTGTGAGTCCATTTGGTTTCATTTTTACACTCTCAAGAGTTAAAATATTCATCAACTGAATTAGCCCAAGTCTACACAACTAGAGAATGTAGAAGAATAATGGTCATTTTGATCTGTATGTTTGACTGTTTTCCCCCCAAATTCAGCCTGGTATTGTGGACAAAAGCTAAAGAAATCTTCAGTTTTAGGTCTGTGGGGCTAAAATGTCATCAAATGGTGGTCTGTGGCTCAAATGCCGAATAAATAGTGGGCCCTGGGGTCAAAAAGGTTGAAAACCACTGCTTCATATATGAAAAACTTTGGAGTTGCCCACCCTGCCATTCTTCCAGCCCACCCTAGTAGGGCTGGCTAAATCCGGCTCTGAAAGCGAGTGAGTAGGATAGGAGGGGAAGGAGGCTGAGCCAGATGACCAGCTCTGTGCTCACATCTGTGCATGTGTGTGTGTGTGTGTGTGTGTGTGTGTGTGTGTGTGTGTGTGTGTGTGTGTGTGTGTGTGTGTGTGTGTGTGTGTGTGTGTGTGTGTGTGTGTGTGTGTGTGTGCGCGCGCGTGTGTGAGTGATTCGTGGGATCGTTTCTTTTTCGTACACTCACCCCCCTGACCTCCAACAACGCCCCAACACCACCCCCACTCCCCACCCCCCATCCCAACTTCTATCCAAAACGAAGAGCAAAGAAGAAGTCCGCTGCATGAAAACGAATGAGATTTACGGCATTGCCTGCCGAAGTAGCTGAGAAACATCTGGATCGCTACATATCATCTGCACATCCTCGGTTCCTTTTTTTTATCCACTTGTTGACCCCTTGAGAGACGGAACAAAAAAACGCAACCAAACGGACCCGATAACAGTTCACCTCCTCCTGCAGAATGAAATGAACTCCCAACCTCCAACGGGAACGGGACATGCGGCTAGACCAGGGGTTTTCAACAGGTGGTCCGGGGACCACCAGTGGTCCCTGAGAGGGTTCCAGGTGGTCCCCAGCTAAGTTGGTTAACCAGATCTAACTCTTGAGAACTTAAAAATGAAACCAAATGGACCCTTGTGGGTCCATTTTTAGAAGACGGACAAAAGCAAAAGGAATCTTTAGTTTTAGGGTCTGTGGGGCCAAAATGTCCTCCAATGGTGGTCCGTGGCTCAAATGCTGAATAAATAGTGGGCCCTGGCATCAAAAAGGTTGAAAACCCCTGGGCTAGACAACGTTGCGACGGATTGTAATACTCCTTACACATCAGTCTAGTCTTTTTTCATCATCAGCCCCCGTTCCGCACGCAGCCAAACCCCTGGCGGCGACGGGGTCCCGTTTTACTACTCAGGCAGAGTTTTTTAATTAAGTCAGCCATTTGCATGCGTACGGTGTCCTTGGTTATCTTGGTTAAGAAAGATAGAGCGTGAAGGAAAGTAAGTCTGTAAGGAGGACAGAGGGTGGAAAGGTTCTGTGCGCGCGCAAGGAAGCACAGTGTGTATGCGCGTGACTGCGTGCACTTGTGTATTTGTGTGTGTGTGTGTGTGTGTGTGTGTGTGTGTGTGCGTGTGTGCGTGTGTGTGTGTGTGTGTGTGTGTGTGTGTGTGTGTGTGTGTGTGTGTGTGTGTGTATTGCGTGTGCGTGTGCACGGTCAGGAAGCTGTGGTGTCCCTGGCTCTCTAGTGTTTACTGACAGGAAATGTTTGTCCAGGCGAAAGGGAAGGAACATTGCTGCCCCACATGGCAGGCACTGGGGGAGAGGCCTGGACGACACGCACGCACGCACGCACGCACGCACACGCACACACACACACACACACACACACACACACACACACACACACACACAGCGAGTAACACAGTATACCAGAAGCTTTGTGCAACAAGGAATCTAATGGGAGTCAGGGGCGTGCTGTGTGCATGGAAGTGTACGGCGTGTGTGTGAGGCATTTGTTGTGTGTGTGTGTGTGTGTGTGTGTGTGTGTGTGTGTGTGTGTGTGTGTGTGTGTGTGTGTGTGTGTGTGTGTGTGTGTGTGTGTGTGTGTGTGTGTGTGTGTGTGTGTGTGTGCAGTGGAAGGTGCAGCATGTCACATTAAAGGAAGTAGGAGTAACTGCTCCTCACTTCCTCTAACTCTGCCAGATAGAAAGTCAATAGATTGACCCCGAGAAACCTCTAGTGGACAAGGCCAGAGTCCAGCAGGCCTGTCCACACAGCATACAGTACAGAAACCTCTAGTGGACAAGACCAGAGTCCAGCAGGTCTGTCCACACAGCATACATTACAGCCACGCCGCTCCACACATGCAGGTACACTGCTGATGGCACACTCATTGGAGGAACAAGGACTACAAGCCTTTACTTAAGCAAAAGTAGGTTACCAATACTACCGTAATGTAGAAATAGTCCAGAATTCAAAATGTAGGCTTTGTAAAAGTACAAAGGTATTGGAGAAAAATGTACCAAGAGCAGAAAGTAGGCCTACTCATTGTGCAGGTCAAATTCCACAGTTTTCATTATGTATAAATCTTATTATGACTTTTTAAAGCTGATACTGTAATACAGGTCAGAGCAACTCTTTTCAAATGGCAAAATCTACGAAGTAACAAAGTCTACAAAGCTTGTTTTCAAATAATACAACAATATTTGCCTCTGAGACGTGGTGGAGTAGAACTAGTAGTTCCACTAACTATGGAAATACTAGAAAAAACTCAATATGGTACTTAAATACAGAGAGTACTTGAGTAAATGCACTCATTTATAGTAGATACTTCACACGGCTGACGGCAGTCCTTGTCGTCGATAGTTCTGCGGCTGCCGTGGCCAATCAATCAATTAGCTAGGGGAGGGGTTTATAAATATCTGTTAGCTCCTTGTGTGGGGTGTGTGTGTGTGTGTGTGTGTGTGTGTGTGTGTGTGTGTGTGTGTGTGTGTGTGTGTGTGTGTGTGTGTGTGTGTGTTCCCCGGGTGCACTTTTCTGGTGGATAAAATCAGAATTTTGCAATTGCATCATTTGCATCATTCTGGAGTCTTGGTCGTGGTGATAGTACCAATATCCTATCCATATCCTAATATTAGATTGGATATTGTCTGTGATTTGAGAAGGATTATTGTACTATTATGATATGGCATAAACATGTTCTATAAGATAAATAATAAATATTGTAATCGGTATCAGCAGATGCATAATCGAACGGAATCGGATCGGGAGTAAGAAAAAAATGTGATCCCTAATGGAGATGTCTAAAAGGGGATAAAAGGCAATGTGTGCATGTGTTGATGGAAGACACAACGATGATGGACATGATGCGACTGCTGACTCTCACAGGGTTTATTTTGGGACTGGCAGGTTTGTTTTCCCCAAATAAAGAGCATAGTTCTTCTCGGTTGCCCTGTCTCTTATTCCTGTGATCTAGGGTGATGTTCCATTTCTGTTTGTGTGTGTGTATACTTGTGTGTGTGGGCCTGGGAATTTAGGACAGCGCCTAAGGCACTACTGTGTGCATGTGTGTGGCTCTTCTTGCTCTCTGTTTACCAACACACAGACACACACACACCCCACACGCAGACACACACGCACACGCATCGTCTTTCATGTAGGAAATATCCAAACAGGATGAGATGAAAGGCAAGCAAACGTCTCCTACCAATGCTAATATATGTGAATGAACACATGTGAGCCACGCATGTGCACATGCATGGGTATAAACCCCAGGATAACACAAGGTACAAGCGTCTCAGACACCAACTGTCTGACTTCAAGAGGTTCAATGTCAACACAGTGCAACACCGGAACAGGGCCAGGTCACATCAAGGCTTTATACTGTACAGCAGGTCCGGATGTAACATTTACCAATTGGGGGGGGCAGGCGAAAATGGCATACTCATGCCATAACATTTTCATTTAAATTCTTTGTGTGACCCACAGTTGTGTGACCCACAAGATTTATATGTTGTACAGGACTTCTATTAGGCAAGTAAGCATCAATAATAACCTCAGTCGTTGTTGAAGTTGTAACAGACACGCAGCATGCATTCATTTGAAATATCCTTGAAATTTAGGTTGTTCTGCATGCCATCATGTTTGGTGGGTCAGTCAGGGCATTCAGGGGGCATTGCCCCCCCATGCCTAGATCCGGCCCTGCTGTACAGCACCAATTTCTCAGTCCTCCCATTGGAGGAATGTTAAAACCGAAGACAATTCAGGGGAGACACATTCAGACACTTACAGTACTTACTGGCTGGCGACGGGGTGCTGTATCCGCTGATGGGCAGGCCAGGCAGCGCCGGAGGCGACAGTCCCCCCAGCACATGGGGGAAGAAATAGGAATAGGGAGGCATGGGGAAACCGTTGAGGTGCGGGCCAGGCACCGGGTTACCCTTCCCAGCCATGACGGCCCCAATCCAGCCGGAGTCCAAAGCTCCTCTCTTGGTAGGGGAGGGAGGGGGGAAATAAACAACGCAACGAAGTTGAAGTCCAAAACGGAAACGATGCGTTGGTTTTTTAATCCCCCATGCGGGCGGCGGATGTACGGGTATATCCCAGCAGGCCTGCCGTCGGGGTCAAAACCCCCCCTATGAAGCTTGAAGCGTCTCTATCCAACAAAATGGTCCCGGTTTGCTCAGGGAATGTGCGTGCCCCAACGGTCGAGTGAGCAAGGAAACAAAAATAAAGAGAGGGAGAGAGAGAGAGAGAGAGAGAGAGAGAGAGAGAGAGAGAGAGAGAGAGAGAGAGAGAGAGAGAGAGAGAAATAAAAGCAGGGGATTTAACAGGGTTTAGGCCGTCCTTTCTCTGGTATTGTGAGGCGAGCTGAAAGCCCTTATTTGCGCGAGGAGGCGTCGGGCAGGGCGAAGTTTAGCGAGGCCATTTTTTATCTTAACGACGCAAGGACAGAGAAACGGGGGAGAGGGCAAGTCGAGTCAGGAGAAGGTGGCTTTGATGGCTGCCGTCTGGGGCTGTCAGGAGCGGCAGATAGCGGCGGTAGGGAGGGGAGGGGGCTGGCTGGTTGGTTGGTTGGTTGTTCTGCCGCTGGTTCTGCAGAGCGGCTCTCATACGGAGCAGCAGAATCACTCTCTCTGCAGCAGTAAAGGAATGTACAGCTCACATGATGCCAGTATACCATATGCCCCTCTCCTTGGTCTGGCCTCCTCCGGTATCCTCCTCCTCTTCAGTCTTTTAGTATTACCTATAGAGAAAGACAGAAAGAGAGAGACAGTCTTAATATAGTTTCACAAGATAGTATTGCCCAAATGTAAACACACAGCTCTGTTTACATTTTATTTCATTTTTATTCCTATAAAATGATGTTTTTATTCTGATTGTCTTGTTCCACTTTAAAAGGTGCATCCAGTGATTTGGATACACCAAAGCAACCCCCTCTACCACCCCTTCAACAACATGTGCACATGCACACGCTCTACAGTGGAGCGAGTTGCAAAAGGCCAACAGCACACGACGCAGCAAGGTCCACCCCCACTCGATCCTGATTGGAGATAGCTCCCTCTCTCTCATCCTGATTGGATGAAAGGCTTTTCTCCCAAAGCACAAACTGAAATGAGGGTTTTTTGATCCCCAGGGGTTCACTGGCGACAGGGAGAAACTTATATGGTCACCATGCACTATAAAAAAATACAACAATATTTTTTTTGTTATATATAGGTATACTAAGTGAAATCACTTAGTATACCTTTGGCAAAGTAAATGCAAAGTTTGGCAATGTAAATGTATGTTTTCGCATGCCAATAAAGCTCACTTGAATTGAATTAAGAGAGAGAGAAAACGAGAGAGAGAGAGAGAGAGAGAGAGAGAGAGAGAGAGAGAGAGAGAGAGAGAGAGAGAGAGAGAGAGAGAGAGAGAGAGAGAGAGAGAGAGAGAGAGAGAGAGAGAGAGAGAGAGAGAGAGAGAGAGAGAAAGAAAGAAAGAAAGAAAGAAAGAAAGAAAGAAAGAAAGAAAGAAAGAAAGAAAGAAAGAAAGAAAGAAAGAAAGAAAGAAAGAAAGAAAGAAAGAAAGAAAGAAAGAAAGAAGAGAGAGAAAGAGAGAGAGAAGATAGAGAGAGGGGGGCTGTGAGATTTTACTTTGGAAGTGACAAGGTAACGATCTCATTTCCACCCTGCGCGTAAAGATCTTGAGCAAAACAGTTATTTTCTTTTTGACACTAATTAATGGTAATGTCTCATCTGAAATGTTGCAAAAACACACCATCCGGCTTAATTATCTAATGGAGCATTAAAACCACGAGCAGCAGCAGCAGCAGCGGCGGCAGTGGGTGTGTGATGTCTCTTCACAGCTCTGCGCTGCTGATACACACACTCATTAACAACCGCCGGAGTGCAAACATGGTGGGGAGAGGAGTCAGGGCAGACATGAAAACAGCAACACACACAGAGAAAACTTTGCTAATTGCAGTTGCGGAGGGGAAGAGGAAAAAAAAGAAAGAAAAACCCACGAGGTGTTCCCCCAAGGACCCACTCTGTCCACTGGAGACTTCCACTTGGCAGTGTGTTTACTTATGGGCTAACACCAAGATGTGCATGTGTATAATTGTACAGCTCACACTGGGCCACCACTAAACACAAGTCTGACTCTACCCCAGTCTGGTCTGTGCATGTCCTGCCTTTCTGGAGGCTATCAATCACACTGGGAACATTTTACAATGTTTACTGCGTTTTCAAAGGACCTATAGCAGGGCTTTTCAACCTTTTTTCGTGTCGACAAACTTGAAGATATTGTAACTGGCAAAACGTTGGTAAAATAACAATTCTTCTACATTTCCTAATTTTGTAGATTCTTGAAATTTAAGTAATCCAGATGTTTAAATAAAATGTAACTCTTGTGAGCGTAACATGAAACCAAATGGACCCATAAGGGTCCATTTGGTTTCATTTTACGATCTCAAGAGTTACAGATCTATAATAAGGGCATAATTTAGCTCAGGACCACCTGGAATCCTCTCAGGGTGGTCCCCGAACAACTGGTTGAAAATCACTGACCTATAGCATTAAATTGACACAATTTTTGTAGTGTTTTTGGTGCACTGGCACAGCACACCAGTGATGGTGTTCTGTGCCGACAGCAGCCTTGGAGCAACCATTGTTGACCTATATTTTGTCTCAGGATTTTAGAAACGCGTCACATATTTTCCAACATGTATCACAAAGGTGATTCGGTAAATAAAATTCCGTTATGGTGTGAAATGCGTCCATAAGAGTGGAAGAGAGACAGGGAGAGAGAGTGATAGATTCAGTGACCTAATGTTTATAGTTTGGATCGAATCAATTTCTAGGAGTGTTGCTGTTGCTCTGCATAGGACTCGTGTACATGCACACGCATCCGTGTACATGCATGCACGCGCACAGGAGCGTATTCCCTTTGGAACAACTTGTCACTCAAGACACTGCATTCAATTTCATATCAGACCAACCAAAATGAGAGCAGAAAGGAAGAGGAGCAGTGATGTATTCATTGCATTACAGTACAGCTGTTAGAGATGCAGGCCGTCTCCAGCTGTACTGCCAGGTAGCTCTGCTCGCTGCGCATCTCGTTACAGCCAAAAGCACTGCATAATTCATACGCACGGACGCTTTGATGAAAATTATATGACTTCATACTTCTGACCGTAATGACCCTCTTTATGAGGCAGGGGATGTAATGCGATGCGCAGGCAGTACACCGTGGGAATCCTCGGTGCCAGTTAAACAAAAGACTAATTTATATAACACACGCATGCGGAAATGTGCGCATGCAATGCACACGACACACACACACACACGCACACGCACACGCACACGCACACGCACACGCACACGCACACGCACACGCACACGCACACACACACACACACACACACACACACACCCTAACATACTACATAAGAGAAATCGCAGAGCAGGTGAGGTGTTGCGAGGAAAACAACTTGATCCTGAACATCTCTAAAAGCAAAGAGATGATCATTGGGGATTGATGCGAAGGGTCCCCCGCCCTCCCTTTAGTTTACATCAATGGGAAACGCTAGACAGAGTCACCTCCTTCAGATTCGTAGGGACAACCATACATGAATCCATAAGCAAATCCCATCAGCGTCTGTTTTTCCTACGGCCGCTCAAAGGCGTTTAAAGTCAAGCCAAGCAGCGATGACTCACTTATACCGGGGCACTATCGAGAGTGTTCTCACCTTCTCCATGCTCCACTGGTTTGGTCATAGAACCTCTCAGGACAAGGCCAGGCTGGAGAGAGTGGTACAACGCCCTTCTAAAACCTCACCTTCCTACACTTTCCTTAGTCTTTCCCACCAGAATGTTCAAAACCACCTCTTCAATCTCCTCCTCCATCAGGCAGGAGGTACAGATGTATTAATTGCTCAACGTCTCACTTCGGAGATAGTACTCTGTAGCAATGAGACATTTGGACTGTTACAGTTGTAATGCATGTACGTTGTACGTGCAGTGTAGCACTGTAACTAACCTAATGTAATTTCTATGCTGGTGGGTTTTTGAACTGCATTGTCTTCTTGTACTGTATGTATGATGTGTGTACAGTATACTGTATGTCGAACATGAACCAACACAAATTCCTATCAACTTGTAGACATAAAGCAAGCAATAAAGTTCTTGGAATCTTTAGTGTAGTTGCATACTGGGGTTGCCCATCAAACATATCTTAACCGCATGACACATGGTGAGCTTGTAGATCAGCTATAAATTATTTTCAGAGTGCGACACCAGCATGCAACAAATAAATCAGTCATAAATCAGAGTGTCTGCCTTGAGACTGGGAGTGCAGCAATCGATCCCTGGCAGAGTTAGCCCCTCACTTCACACAAGTGTGATTTTTAATTTATTGAATATGTTTTGAAAAAAAAAAAAAGTTCTAATGCTTTCTAACTAATGAAAAGTTGTGACTTTTTGTTTGTACTTTGTTCCCCTAATCTTTTGAGATCATAATAATAAATGTCCGAAACAGTGTTCTAAATGCCTATAAAGCCCTAATCCTCCTAACCCTAATCTAACACCAACCTGAATATTTTCCCAATTGTAAGCCTAATTCCCCGAATCCATTCTTCCTTGAAACAACCACAATATTTTGTCAGGACCAGGGAAATTGTGCTCACACACACACACACACACTATTTCTCAGATCCTAACTGTACTTAACAGACCACATACTGCAACGCTTAACGTTTTAAGTCATCAAAAGCACACCTCTCCCACCTCTGCCACCCTCCACTGACTGACTGACTGACTGACTACAGAAGTGAGACGGCAAGATGTAATGCAGTAAAATTCTGCCATAAAACTCCATGGGCGTGCGGCATTGAGAAAGCGCCGAGCGACACTTTTTGCAGTTGAGAACGCGTCGGTTTCGTCAAGCGACGCTATAAATTAGCCACAACGGCGAAGGTATAAGAGCCTCAGAATGACTGGCTCTTCTCCCAGACCCCACAAGACTCAAGGCTGTGGAGGCTGCTTTTCATTAGAGCCTGCTTCACACGCCCAGCTATGGATGCCTGCGTGTGAGACTGTCTGTAATTGACTCGATATAGTGTACATGATGAGTGAACGCTTATTTATGGGAATGAGTTTGGCAAAAAATGTGTGTGTGTGTGTGTGTGTGTGTGTGTGTGTGTGTGTGTGTGTGTGTGTGTGTGTGTGTGTGTGTGTGTGTGTGTGTGTGTGTGTGTGTTTGTGTGCGTGTGTCACATTTCCTTGATGTCAGGCAGAAGCCCTTGTAGTATCTCCACATTTCATATTTTTGATGTTTTGAATGACCTATTTTGTACATGCAAAAGTATCAAAATAGCTCATCTACATAGCTAATCCAGGCACGCAAGGCAATATTTATATGAATAGCAGTGGTGGAAGTTCAGTATTTAAGTACTTTAAGGAGTTGTTTCAATACTCCATAGTTTCATCCTCAGATCCAAATGTACTTTTTACTCTGTGACATTTATTTTAAAACTTTATTGCTAGCGTTAGTTGATTTATGTTATTATTACAAAAGCCATATACGCATTTGGGCCACTTAAGAATACCAGAAATTGTACTAGCTCACTATGTGTCGCATTGTGAGCCTGTAGATCTACTATTTCCAACAGATATTTATTTTTCTATATTTGAAAACCGGAACTAGGACATCCTGCATCAAATTAATATGCTTATATTGGCCTACTTTAAGTTGCATTTTGATGCCATTATGTTTGCACGTTTGTACAGTAGCATTGATACTTTTTCCACCATTCCTGAAAGGTTTTTTTTTGTTACATATACACGGTCAGCATGGGATAGTGCTGACTGGTCACAGGTTGCTCATCCACACACAGTCTACCAGGTAGCGTGTACAAAGACACTAGATGTCTTTGTACATCTGACTGTAATAATAATAGGTTGCTATTCATCAGTGGCATTAGCTCATCTCCCTTCACAAACACAATACTGTTGAAAGCAGAAGCACAATGAAAGTAACTAGTAATATTAGTAGAAGTAACTGTAATAATATTACTGTTTTGTAGGACGTAATACATTACTCGTTAGAGAGAAAAGTAATAATATTCCTACTATATTACTAGCTCCACCCATCTCTGGCGCCGTGCTACGTCTCTTCATCAACCTGAGAGCTGCCTTTATGGGGCGAGGCCTGTATTAAGCGCCTTATTTTTATTGATCGCCACCAAAGTGCTCTCCAATCACCCTGTCGCCGTGCTGGACGGACGCACGCCGGGCTGCCGCTGTAAAGAACAGTAAAGGAGCAACACAGAGAGGGAGTACAGCCGGTTATGGGGGCTTCTGTGGGGCTCGTGGGGGCAAGGGGCGTGTTTGTATTAGGCAAAGAGCTTTAATAGCATCTTTTTAAAGCCCGAGGGAGCAGGATATTGTTTCATTTAACTTTTAAAAGACCCTTCCCGCACCAGCCACCTCCCTCCCTCTCTCCCGTCAAGCCACCTGTTTTAACTAGGTTGGTGTTAAAGTCAAGGAGAAAACATCCCACTCACATCCATCCGCCAAGCTATTTTACGTTTATCTTTGACAATAACCAAAAACACATCACACAATGTGCATAGATATGGTTTGGACAAACCGAGGAGCGGTCCAGGATAACAACACGGGGGCCTCGTTTCCCGTCTTTATCTTGGCTGCAGCCGAAGGCGTTGATGGAGAATGCCTGGTGATGATTTCAACAATGAGATCGGTGTTTACGCTCGGGAGATATTCTGCCTAAGTGCATCATCAACAAACAATTAAAAGAAAGCAAAGAGCAGATGGGAGTCGTGGGACACGCACACGAACGTCAACGTCGAGATTGATGGCGTTGACCGATTCACACGACAGAGCCCTTTCACAGCAGTAACCTGAAATGATATACAGTATACGCCATATGCTTGGCTTTTGAACTTGGCATCATCGATGTGTAAAAAATACAAACGCATGGCCAGGCACTGTGCTTGCAGTGGGGCGGGGGGTAGGGGACCACATTTTGAGGTGCGATGTAGCACCCATGGGCGCCAGAATCTAGGTCCACCGCGCCTATCAAAAGGGGAACCAAAGCAACTGGCGTCATTCACTGGGGAGAGGCAGGAAACGTTCCAGTTTACCTCGTCAATCTTATCATCACACCATCTTGCGTGTGAGAGGCCACACTGAACTGTAAGCCTCAGCTTAAGTCCTCCGGAGATAAACATCAGAGCTTTGTTCTGAGGCGGTGGCATACCTCAAAAACGCAATCGCCTGACTTAAGAGTCTACTATACAGCCTCTCTGTCCCAGGCCAAGTTTAACCCCTTCTGAAGGAAAAATATCAGGTCTGATATTTTTGAAATATTGTTTTTTTAGTTCCAGGGATAAAATTCTAATTCCAGGGATTTTTTTTGTTTTGTTCCAGGGGCAAATTTTTACTTCCAGAGAAAAAAAAATAGTTCCCTGGATGAGATTTTATTACATTTTTAGTTCCAGGGACAACACTTTAGGTCTATGTAAGGTCCCTGGAGCTACATTTTTCAGCGTCAATATTGAAAACTTTGAACAGCACTGACAGAAACATTCTTTTTCTGAAAACTAGAAGGAAAACGAGATTCTTTTTAATTTTTAATTCGGCCACAGTCCAAAATAGGTTAAAGGGAAATTCCACCCATTTCTTAAATTTTCCTGAGACTGTACAAATGTGAACTAAATGGACACTAGCAGGGCCATTTGGTTCCATTTGCATGCTCTCAGAAAAAAAGGTCCTAAAAGAAAAATCATTAACTGGGTGAAACACAACTTGATTTTTTTTTTTTTTTTTTCAGATCTCCATTTCTACACAGAATGGGGGGAACTTTTTTTAATTATATCCCCACAACATCTCTAAGGTATATTAATGACATGACATAGTTGAAATTGGGTGCAATTCTTCGAAAGACTCCACACCTACTGCTACACCAGGGTAGTTTGGTCGGTGTGCTTGCTGGTAATCTAGCATGCATCAGGGCAAGAACAACAAGGGGGAAGAGATGCTGTGATTGAGAGAATGACGCTGGTCAAAGTGTGACATGCCTGACGTCATTTCCTAGTTGGAGCTGTGCTGCTTTGCTGTGTGATAGCTGTGTGCAGTGTGATCTCTGTACACAGCCGTGTTCACTGTTCACCATGCAGCACCATGCTGCTCTGCTGGAGTGACCGCACACCCACTGAGACGGCCAACAGCAGGCCAAACAATGTCTCAATGTATGGGCCTTGTGAAAACACAAGAGGCCTGTAAACAGAGTCTCACAGACGCAACTCAAGCATTTCAAACACACTCTGTCAAATCAATCCCTTCCTTTATTCTCGTGCTAACCGTGCGTGTGCGTGTGTGTGTGTGTGTGTGTGTGAGAGAGAGAGAGATCCACGCACACACATCACCGCAGCAGAGTGTGGACAGAAGTAGAATGTAATTGAGCACCCATATAATCCGCTTGCCAGTGTTGAAGGCGAAAACACACAGGGGGATCACACGCATACACGCGCGTGCGCTGGCGGTGGCACATGCAGCATTGCACAGTCACCACCGCACACACGCACGCAAGCGCCTGCCCGGAGCTGAAGCTCTCAGATATAAGCGGAATCAAGCCATGACCAAGCTTTCATATAATCTGCCTCGAAAAACTGCACAGGCCAACACCAGAGCTGTGGGGGAAAGCTGCTCCTGTGCACCCTGTACGTCCTCAAACACCCTTGTCAACGGGCATATGACCATCACACACACACTGGTGCACACGTGCAGTACACATGCATCATAAAGCCATCACATAGGCATCATATACTGTCAGTAAGTAGCCTTGCCAGGCCATGATGTCATGAGGCCAGGCTGAGCCATGAGGTCCATTATAGGTCAGAGCCTATGTCCTGTTTCTGTAGCAGCTTGATGTACAAGTACACCCCCTGGACATGATGCTAGTATATCACAGGGACTTACCCCCAATCCAACCCTTAATGCAGAGTGCCAAGCATTGGGTCCCATTTTTAGAGTCTTTGGTATGACCCGGCCGGGAATCGAACCCCAACCTCCCAGGGCGAATGCTCTAACCATAAGGCCACTGAGCTGGTCCAAACTGGCAAACACAGATTTCTCTCAGGGCTCTTGAATCGGTTCAGTTCTTCTTGGTTCTTAGTCACATAAGCCAGACCAATTCAGTTCAATATAGGAACATTAATTACAAAACTAAACTATACTTATCACCTTGTTAAACTATACTTGTTTTCACCTTGTTAAACTATAATTATCACCTTGTTAAACTATACTTGTTATCACCATGAAATTAGCCCAGTTGGCATTAATAAAATATGCTAAAAAGTCAAATACAATAAAGCCACTACTGAGAAAAGGTTATGGTAATTGACATATAATAATATAATATGGCTATTTCTCACACAATTTATGTTTCAATTTTGGAGGTTTGTCTCTTGGACTAAAAACAGGTTCTCAACTGAACGGGAAGGTCAGGTTCGAACCGACAACCTTGCGGTTGCCATTCGGTAACTCTACCCCTAAGCTACTGACACCCCCTATTATGTTTTTATGAAGAAAATCCAAAAATCAAAATCAAAGAAAATTAGAAAATGGAAATGTTTAGTTGTTCACCCAGCATTAGCTTATAGATTTGCTATTTCATTTACCCTGGGTTTCGGGCAAACATTGTATTTTCGGGTATTGAGCTAAAGGTGTGGGAACCCCTTAACACTAGTTAAATGTGAAATGAACGCTCAGGATTTCACAGTGTGCACACAGACACATACAGTATATATGTCTAACATAACACATGAACAAAACAGAGGCATGATTTGTTATCATGCCTCATACTGATCCACACATACTGGCACACAAATCATAAAGCTGCACTCTCTCTCCCTCTCTTTCTCACACACATACACATACACACACGCCCCCCCCCCCCCCCCCCCACACACACACACACACACACACACACACACACACACACACACACACACACACACACACACACACACACACACACACACACACACACACACACACACACACACACACACACACACACACACACACGAGTCATTTCTCCTCTATTCTTCTCAGTATCCAGGCAGAGTCCTCCTCCCACCCCTGTGATGTATGTGTTTTACATTATCCATGCATGATACGCTTGACACTCAAGGTCGTTGGTGTTGTTGGAGGAGAGGAGAGGAGAGGAGAGGAGAGGAGAGGAGAGGAGAGGAGAGGAGAGGAGAGGAGAGGAGAGGAGAGGAGAGGAGAGGAGAGGAGAGGAGAGGAGAGGAGAGGAGAGGAGAGGAGATTCAGGTTTGGGTATACTGTAGGCCTCATAACAAAAATACTCACCATAATGTCACAGTTAACAAACATGCCACACTGCGTGCAACAGGGTGGCATGTTTGTTGACTATGTGTGTCACACACACACACACACACACGCGCGCACAAGGACACGCACACGCACACGGACACGCACACGCACACGCACACCCACACCCACACACACACACACACACATACACACACACACACACACACACACACACACACACACACAGACTGCAAAACAGATGGACACAGCCCATCTACGTTGTAAAAATGGAGCATGTTCTTATACCTACTCCTACATTGTAAAGATACGTCTGTGATAGAGGAAGAAGCAGAGTAGACAGTGACCTCCCCAGGGCTGGGGGAGGCCATTAGCGCAAGTCTCTTTCAAAAGGTCTCACTGTACCATATCTAAGTTACCACTGTGGAGCTAAGCCTACTGTAATATTCAACTGGATTCGGTGCACCGGCGGGGATATAGCCACAGTACAGTAAGTGCCTCGTGTTGCCGCGGCTCTGCGCATAAGGAAAACGGCTCCTGAGGGGAAAAGGCATGCGATCATTTACAATAGATAAGAGAGCAGCAGAGGAGGCATCTAAATAAACAACATAACTGCGGGTCACTGCATGGTGCGGCCGGGCGCTGCGCGCCGTACGCCCCATCCCCTCTCTGCATACATGTGCACAAATGGCGGCGAGGGTTAGAGGTCACAGGGGAGGAGGAGGGTCTCTGTGATGCTGTGCAAGCATGAGCAACTGACTGTAATGGGCTGTGACAGCCGATGTGGAATTAATAATTGAAAAGACCAGGGAAAAAAGCATGCAGGGTCAGGGGCGCACGGACGGACGGACAGGCGGGCCGGCATGCCAAACAGGACCACAGGGAATGACAGTTGCTGGGAGAATGGACATGAACATTAGTGTGTGTGTGTGTGTGTGTGTGTGTGTGTGTGTGTGTGTGTGTGTGTGTGTGTGTGTGTGTGTGTGTGTGTGTGTGTGTGTGTGTGTGTGTGTGTGTGTGTGTGTGCACATGTGCATGCACATGTGTGTCTAATGTAGATCTACATACCTATAGTCTTCTAAAAACATATAAAGTTCAAAAAGGTCAGTATCACAAACAGCAGTCATAGAGGGGAATGGAGGGGAAAAGAACAAGAGGACAACCCCTCAGGGGATGTCACACACACACACACACACACACACACACACACACACACACACACACACACACACACACACACCGCTGCTGACATTAAAATGGCCGTGATGTTGGTGGTGTTGCCAACGCTACAAAGGTCAAGTGGATTAGCAATGGCAGCTAGCGGTCAATGATGACATTAGCAATATATACACTGACACGGTGCATGTGGTTGAGTTAGCCACGGCTATGACACTATACAGTGCTGCATACGGCTCAATACAATTAGCTCTTACAGTGTTCCAAGTCCTGTGGCATTGGCGATAACGCGGCACACTATAATTATGACTTTGAGCGGATAGCTCCGGAGTCTACTTGTGTTTAATAGCGGCTATAAGAATATTAGCTTGACTTCAAAGACCTACAAGTCTGCAGTGTTCTCTACTTGGGGAAAATGCTGTGGGTACAGAGTGGTGTAATTGCATTATGCAATGATAAGTGAGAAACTAGGCGATACAGTGAACCGCATGGCCATTAAAACAATTATATGAGCCAGTTGAGTGCAATGTAGTGCAGTTTACAACAAAGCACCCCGAGGTGAGAGCTATTGTGTGGGGGGGCGGGGGGTAAAAAAACTTAGCCGAAAAGTGTCCTTGAATGTCCTTATAGCGTTTGTTTCTGCGTCGGACGGCTCATGCTGTATGAATTAGGCTCTTTCCTCTACATATTTTATATGAATACGAGCGCTTTGCTGTGCACGCTGTTTCATATAAAATAGATGGTGTTTAACATGCCGTGCATGTACCGTACAAGCTTGCCAGAACTCATTCTATCCTGTTACATATATCCTCCCCAAAACATAAAAACACACTTTACAAGAATTCGCCACTTAAACCCACTGCTTCCGATATCCATTGCTCATAATTTCCATAAATGAAACGGCCTATACTGTGCGTTGAAAAAATAAAAAAAAGAAACTCTGCTGGATTTCCATATAGGACCTGGTTCAAGGAAGGAAGGCTAAGATGCTCCAGCCTCTGACAGGCCATGCAGAGTTATCACAGTGGCTGTATGTGCTGCATAGGCTTCCAGCTCTGTCATATATGTCTTGCCAGTGGTATTATGGGAGCAGCTCAGGCACCATGCACTGAAACTTTTATGAGGAGAGCAGCGTGGGAGGACATATACGTCACCACAGGGACATGAGAAAGTGGGAGCGGATGCATGCGTGTGCGTGTGCGTGTGTGTGTGTGTGTGTGTGTGTGTGTGTGTGTGTGTGTGTGTGTGTGTGTGTGTGTGTGTGTGTGTGCGCTGTGCCCTCGCAAATGCACATGCAAGCATATTTTTATATGCTGCACACTGAGAAGCCGACATTCAACTGTGTGGGCATGTTCATATGTGAGCATGTGTGTCTGAGTGAGCATACATTTGAGTGTGTGTGTGCTGTATGTGTGTGTATGTGTGTGTGTGTGTGTGTGTGTGTGCCTGTGTGTGCGACTGTACGTGTGTGGGTGTGTATGTGTGTCAAATACACGCACACGCGTGTCAACAAGTATGTGAGCGGGTGGACGTCGTGCAGTCATGCATACCTCAGCCTTCGTTGGAGTGAGCGACAGTGTGAGTGTGTGTGTGCTGTGTCACGGCCCCAATTACGACACGTGTGTCATACGAGTGCCCCCGAGACCGCCCTTACACTACATTGCTTTTACTGTACATTAGCGTTTCATATGGCATGTTTTTTTTAATTATACAGGAGGAGCACGTGTACCGTGGCAGTTCAAAGGCTAGCGACGGGCCACAGAGCAGGAGGGGTCAGCAAACCACTGGACACCACAGTGCCAAGCTTTCACTTGCATGAAAGCCAGTGTGCCGTATCAAAACGCATGGTATAATTACATTCAATACACAGTAATGATGTGTCCCCATTCGTGTCTTTGTTTATTCCCATACTATTGTTAAAAATTACCGGTAATTAACGTGTATAGTATGTACAGTCTCTGTTGTTTGCGTTTGTGTCTGGCGTTCTGTGAGCGGTTCAATGTTTTATTGTTGCTTTCCTACTGTCCAGTTAAATACATTTTAACAGCTGCGGATAATCATACTACACTCCCATTGGCTGAGGCAGAGTGTGTGGCAGGGCAGGGCCATCAGTATGATTAGCTGGTGACGATGCTGCCAACCTTTCATGAGCTTTCATTCATCAGGTTGACAAAAAACGTATTTTGGATGTCCACACGCTATGTATGACAACCTGTATGTTTTCGTTTTTGAAATGTGTTCTTTCACATGTAATGATCATTAGGCTTAACAGAAAAGTACAGTAACCCTATTTCCCAGACTATAGTCTCTTTCCTTACAGATTTGGGAGTAAATGTAGACTTATATGCAGGAAGTAAAAAACCTCTCTCTCACACACTTATGCCAGTGATTACCCTAAGGTTGTCTAACCCTGCTATAAAGTACAGACTCTGACAATAGTTTGTTTACTGACAGGAGTAATTTACATTCTCAATATTCATATAACTGGTCCTGGAGAATGCTCATTAGAAAAGATACCATTCATGCTCAGTCCGTGTCTCAGAGGAGGGTGGAAACATGCCTTCTAACAACAGCAATGTTGGGGAGTAACATTTGCAAAGTAGTCTGACTTGCAAATGGCACATCATGTAGTATGTAATGTATGTGGGTGTGACGGGCAGGGTCTTCACAGTGGGCTATGTCATAATGTATGTAGGCAGCCTCCTTCATTGCAGTTCATACTAGTTTTTAGTATTATTTTCTGTAGGACTAGAATTCATTAAACAGAATACAATGAGGTCTACCATTATCAGCAAATAATTCATTCCAACATTTCGCACTGGTGCAAGCACAGTTTTATCTCACAACCGATTTGAATTATATGGAGGAATATGCCAAAATTGATAAATCAAGTAATTCCTAGGGACATTTGGAAAGCCTAGATATAATTTGAATCATGCTTGTTTAGTTAACAGTAACTCAATCCGTGAGTACTTTTTAGTGACCTACTTCTTTGAATGCAACATCTAGGCCATTTGTTATTATTCAGATGTTATTGAAATTGCTGTGCTTCCACTGTAGCACAATTTAATAAAGCATTTTTGTGATTATTTATTAACCATCCTGATTAGAATCACAAAAATGGAAGACAAAATGGTTTTATTGAACATTTATACTATTTTAACTGGCAGGGGCATTATAAATTCATTTGTCAATATAAATTATAGTTGCAGTTACAGTGTATGTAGAACAAATTTAAGTTGGCGTATGAAATTGTGCGTTACTGTCATTATGGAACGCCAGAAGATTTTAATGACAAATGAAGACACTATGACCACAAATGTTCAAAGGATCTAGCTAGCAGAACAACACGACTGAATTCTTTGTCTTAACCAGGTGTTCCGTGACGCTGGTTTGAAGCACGTCTAGAAGGCTGTTTCAATCAATCAGACTGGTTCCTCAAAACGACCTGTTGTATGATTTTGATTGACGGGTGTGTTTGGCATTGAACATACGAATAAAGAATACCCTTCTGTTTGCCTGGTCATCAAAGAATGCACACACTGTAGTTAAGGTAGGTTATGAAAACCAGGGGACAAAATCGTTACCAGGAAATCTCTTCACCAAAGTGTTTCTAATGGTGTCTAATAACATGTACTAAAATGTTGAAATTCAACTCCTGTGGGAAACCTCATAAAAACAGGCCAACGTCTGGATACAGTCACTACCCTATAGAAAGCTAAACAAGCAAAATTTGATCACAATGTGATACTGTATGTCTAACTAGGGTTTTTTTGTGATGTTGAATTCATTCCAATTGAATCATGAGTTTTTCAACAACTCCTTGAGCTAAAAATAGACATACCCATCATCATAAATGTGCTCATGCAACACATTTGAGCCAGTGCTATGGACATTTTCAGCCCAATGGGTGTGTGTTGCTTGGAATGGATACAGCATTATGAAAACCATCTATTTAGATGTATCACTATGCTACATAAAGCATGATGACATTTTGCATGTTTTGCCCTCCATAGGTTAGTGAATGGTACCTCGACTTTGACCTGTTTTTATGCAGTTTCCCACAGGACTTGGATTTCAACATTTCTACTTTCTAGTGCATGTTATTAAGACACCATCAGAAACACATTGCTGAAGACATTTCTTTGTAACGCCCAGGGATCAGGGAAGTTCGGACAAATAACTTAAATCTACAAAGAAACAACAGACTTAACAAACTGCGGAAATAGCTGATCTACAGTACAAGTTTACAATGCGTCATGACTATGCAACACCTGCGACAGGCCCAGAAAGCATTGAAAAATCTCCATGTTGTTTTCCACGTATGAGAATCCATTATCTGGCATCAGGCTATAGGGTCTGAGTCAGAGTCTGAGTGGTTTGGAGCAGGCGAAGGCAGAGGGGGTAAGTGGGGGTCTGTCCTCTAGGGCAACAGCCACTGTCTGTCTGCGCAGGGAGAACTAAAGGGTGCTAAGT
>CM076981.1:28432719-28456305 GCA_039105355.1 Benthosema pterotum
TCCATTCCATTCCATTCCATTCCATTCCATTCCTTCTTCCCCGTTGTTCCTGCACATTACAACACTGAGGAGGAGAGCCCCGGCCTTCTGCAAGCATATCTTATATGCCTGGCGCGAAACGGCACAGAATGCATGCAGGCGGACACGCAAGTGTCATTGCTGGTTTATATACGCAAGGCTTGGCAGCTGGTGTCTTCATGCCCTGCACACAGGGCCCAGATTGTGTAAGTTAAGTACCAAATGCACTTGCGCACAGTGGGTGGTGTTTGGCACATTGCTGTCTAACATGAAAGGAGAAAAAAATTGAGAACGATTAGATCTTTAGACCAGTGTAATTTGTATTAATAGTGATTAATAGGAAACGTGTGCATGTTTGGGCACAACATGAACAAGAAAGGGGAATGGGAGTACACTTCAATGAATACATTTTTACTACCGTCAGTAGTATCAGGAGTCTAACGATATAGCACAGTATAGTATGATCACGACGGACCACTCGTCTTGAAAGCATTCCTTCAAACCATGCCATTCTGTTTCATTATTCTAGTCTTTGTGCAATTTTCAGCAGTTTTAAACTAACATCCATTTCGAGGCTCTGACTGATGCACTGCGCACAGTGCGCAGCATCCCAGCCACGCTTTAACATTTACATAAAGAACCCGACTGTGAATGAATGGGAATACGATGATTAAGATGACGTGCCAAGATATGGCAGATGTCTCTTGGACATAAACGAGGACACATTAGGAAGGTGTGATCCTGAACTGCATGCCAAAGTAGGCTACGCCAGCAGCAGCACTCCTAATAACCTCTTTAACACATTATAGCGCCCTACTTTATTTGAGTCCAGATCGTCATGTGCCATCTAACCAGCTAAATTGGAGCTGGACAGACCCTTCCCTTTAAAACTAAAACACTTCAATGTTGTGAATGTTAGCCTTAGACCTTTTACCACCTTGCACCATAGATCATCCATTCTAAATAGCCCAGGGTGTAAACATAAAACCCAAAATGGCATGTTAGAATAACACTAGGAAATTCACTGTGTATGAATCCCTCGTTCCCTCAATCCCTCACTTCAGGGCTGCAACGTCCGTATCCAATTTGCCTGACAAACAGGATATACAACAGTATGCAGATGACATGCACTTCCCCGCATTCGAATATTTCTTTTGAGAACTTATTATTGGGTTGTTTTTTTATTTTCCCTTCTTTTTTATGCCATCTTAAAAGCATTCAGTGGAGCAGAGTGCGTGCATTCTTCATGCTTACACATGCCCCAAGGGGAGCAGAGAGGCACTTGCTCTTGCGAGAACATTTTCTCAAACATTTTAATAATATCAGGGATTCCAGTATATGCATTAGGCCACAGATCCTCATAACGCTCAGATTTAGAAAGTTACTTGTATAAGCGTCCTTTTTGGGGAAACCTGGGGGTGCATGGATCCTACTCAGACAATCACTAGCGCTTTACTGTAGATTATAGTACCACAGCAAAAGGTATATACGCTGTTCTCTAGCTGCAATTCATGCCTATATTAATTGGGTCATTTTTCCTGATGGTATGGCCACTACCCTACTCTACAAGAACTTCAATGAATCAATCAATCATGACCAGGGTTGGGAAAGTTACTTTTAAAATAATCTGAGTTTACCCAATTAAAAAAGTAAAGTTACAGATTACTTTCAGCCTATGAAAAGGCAGAGCGCAGCAGGCTGATCATGTGTCATCATGCATGCTTTAGTTTAATAGATTATTTCATTGTTTTAGCTTATCTGTAGCAATAAAATTGATTAGGGGATAGAGAAAATGTAACCTAGCATGTACATTACAATACCCCTGTTACTGTAATCCAGATGACACATTCTGAAATGTACTCCAAGATATTACAGTTACTCTTTTTGTGGTAATCTGATTACATAATCCCAGTAATCCATTACTGCCAAACACTGATCACAACTCACTGACAAAAGACTATCCCCACAGCGATTAATGAGGAGAGAAGAACATTACAATGAAATGATCATTGAATGGTTTTCAAGGTCCAACCAGATGAATATCACAAGGTTGTGTAACAAATGACCCGATCTGATCCCATCTGGGGGGAGGATGAGAGAGCGGGGTAAGAGGTTGGTGGGGGACGAGGGAGGCTGTTTGTAAATGCAAGATCGTCAACGATACTACGGTTACAATAGCAGCGGAGTCCACTCATCTCATGGATGGTAACAATGAAATGGTCCGTGTTGTACGAAGGGAGGCAGCCAAGGAAAGAGGAGGGGGACTATGTGAATGTGTTTTTCCAACACAGACACACACACACGCACAGACACACACACACACACAGACACACACACACGCACAGACACACACGTGCGTGCGCGCATGCACAACGTCTAGCTATCCTAAGGTTTCCAGGAAGAAGACAGCAGGGCTGGACACAACATTCAGGACTCTCTTATTCCACAGGCCTGCGTCCCAGCCAGCACTAATGAAGGCCATATTTCTGAACTGGACCCCAAGACGCGCTGCTACAGACGTTAGACTCCCCCACACCCACTCACGCACGCGCACACACATACACAGCACCGCACACACACACGCACACAAATCCATAGAGTCATAACACTGAGTTATATATGTCATACTATGTATGTCATATGTGTGAAGCGCATATACACACACATGTGCACGCACGCACACGCACACACACACACACACACACACACACACACACACACACACACACACACACACACACACACACACACACACACACACATTTACTTGAGCATGCACAGCTGGCTCAAGAGGACATGTCATTACAATTCTTCATGTGCTAATCCCAAACTCTAGTTTGAACTGTGCGTGTGTGTGTGTGTGTGTGCCTCTATGCATGGATGTGCATGCGTGTGTGTGTGTGTGTGTGTGGGGGGGGGGGGGTGCATGTGTGTGTGTGTGTGTGTGTGTGTGTGTGTGTGTGTGTGTGTGTGTGTGTGTGTGTACATGCGTATGTGTGTGTGTGTGTGTGTGTGTGTGTGTGTGTGTGTGTGTGTGTGTGTGTGTGTGTGTGTGTGTGTGTGTGTGCGCGCGTGTGCGTGCGCGTGCACACCGTGCATACACCTATGCCTGCATCCGATTGTGCTGCCTTTGCAGAAGAAGTGCGTCACCTTCGCCTTCGCCTCTCCAGGATATTACGATAACGATATTGTTATGTGAAACATGTCCAGAGTGCCTTTCAACACAGAGGATCCGATGACACAAGAGTCCATGACGCACCAAAGCGCAGGGCCCCCTTCCTGTTTATGCTGCCACTCGCCCACTGGAAGATCAAATGCAAGCTGCGGCGGCGCGCTCCGAATCAAGTGGTGCTCCATGTGTCCCTTCCTGATAGCCCCGATGGCCTGCAGAAATGATCCTCGCAAAGCGCAGGGCGTGCAGAGAGGAGTGATTTTCACTCAGTCAGTCTCTATTACGTTAATCTGTCACATAATGTCACTGTTACAGTAGGCGTGATACAGTGGAATATCCAAATCAAAATGCCAATTGGCGAATATGATTATTTATTCATTGCTTTCTGTGTGCGCATGCGTGTGTGTGTGTGTGTGTGGGGGGGGGGGGGTTGTACAGTACGCTGTTAAGGTACGTATAATGTTTTTAAAAGCACTGCTACCAAACCTATGTGAGTGAACGTTACATGTCCCTGACCCAGTCTGACCATTGCATTCCAATTTCCTGTATACCTTTTTTCATGTGTTTATACATGATAAAAATGTACTTGCATTTACTTGCTTGTTTTTTGTGTCAGTGAATGTTTTGTGACTGTGTTTGTGTTTGCCTGTGTGTGTGCACGTATGTGTGTGTGTGTGTGTGTGTGTGTGTGTGTGTGTGTGTGTGTGTGTGTGTGTGTGTGTGTGTGCGTGCGCGTGCGCGTGCGTGTGTGTGTGTGTGTGTGAGGCATTATTCTCGCGCACAGCACTTCTGGCTTGCCAACCCAAATGTCACATGGATTTCCAGAGGGCTTATTAGAGTCCTGTTTACAGAACTCCAGCATATCTTGGAGTGGATTCAGGCCTGCAGCAATTAAGACTGAATTCAATTACCGACGCAGCGGCATGGTAGGAGGGGGAATCCACCATATACACGCACGTTGCACACACATGCACGGCGTGGAGCGTGTAAACGTGTTGTGTGTGTGTTTTCACCGTGGGGTTCCGAGAAAGAGACACACGCCAATAGAACTGAAACTGGTTATCGTTGGCTGTCATCTCTGCATATAATATACTTCCTGATCGACCGTGGCTCTTCCTTGACTGAATTCAGTGGTTCAATTTGTACGGAATAAAATACTGTTCTGAACCATGAAGACAAGCTCACAATGCGTGCCATTGTGCTATTCACACCATATTTCACAATGAAGTTTAATACTTTAATTTGTACAAATGAAGATCATTTGTACCTTTATTTGTTATATCCTCACCAAAGAGGTCCAAGGTGCTATTTTGTCCAAAAGCCCATTAGGGCTATTTCCATTCATTGGGGTGTTGGGTGTTGAATTGCTTATTTCCATCGAAATAAGTAGTAAAGTGTGGTGCTTTGGATGCTATTTACATTATGAAGAGAGGATATATACAAAAAATGTATAATTTTGAGTGATGGAAATAAGCGAATTAGCACAAAAACCCAACGTCCCAATGAGAGCTTATGGTAAGGTACTGTAAATAGCCAATAATGGGCTGTTGCTATTTGGTGGTTCATACAAATCCAGCGAAGCGTCAGTTCATTGAGGCACGGAGGGCAGAAGGTTTATTTAATTCCCCTTATTTTCAATCAGTAATTCATTCTGTTCCTTTAAATCTGCAGTCTCTCCATGTCAACTCCCCTCACTCTCATTGGCTGTCCCCATGTCAACTCCCCTCACTGTCATTGGCTGTCAGCTAGTCAGTCACACCCACATTCAATCATGTGCTCTATATAAGCAGTCTCTCTCTCCTCTCTCTCTGTCTCTTCCTGCTAAGCTGACTCTGTCCTGTTGATCAGATGTGTTCAAATTTCCTCCCCCTCCCCGGCCTCCTCCCTGTGGCACCAGTTCAGAGTACATGAGTCTCTGATTAATCATGATTTAAGGGTTGTAACTATTGTGGTATCTAATTCTGTTATGGTATCCATGTTTACTGTGGACTATGGTATTTTCTGTATCCATGTAGTTCATGCATTTTTGGATAAATGTTGTAATGTCTCCTGTCAGTCTGCACTGGATACAATGCTCATGTGTTAATGTCTTGTATTTTACTGTACTTTGGCTCTGCTCAGGGGGGTTGTTGATATCTCAAGCTGTGTCTTGATGCACAGATAATCGGAGATATCAAATGTGATATCAGACCTATGACTCAGTTCATAGATCGTCTGATATCACATGAGCAAGAGCCACGCCGCCATACAAACATGCAAAAGCTTTGCAATAAATGGTCTATGGTCAATCTTATTCTGAGCCGAAGTGTGTCATACAACTACAAATAAAGGTAAGGAAGCCTTCTAACCCAAAATTATTTTAGGGCTTCATCAGATGAATCAATTCAGTCGATTACAATGTTTCATGCTGCCAATTTGTTGATAAATGGTAGAACGAAAACATATAGGAGTTGGTTAATGGTTCAAAAATATTGATTTAGATATCGGTAATTTGCCCAGTCCTATATAGATACTGTATTTGTGCTACGATACAACTGCACACACATGCACACACACAGTAGCGTTTCTAAGCAATTTGGAGACCCAGGCAAGATTTTCCCTGGAGCCCCCCTTACCAAATGGACTCTCTTGGTAAGGGAAAATCTCCTGTGATGGCACAGTAAAATGGTGCCCCCAAGGGATAAAATTATGAACCATTTTTAAACTAAAGAACATATTATTTATGTTATAAATATTATGTGTTTTAAATGTTCAAATTTAGTTATAGAGGACAAGTATAATGTATTTATCCATATGAGGCATTTAAAGCATGTCTGGTGGTCGCCCCAGTGCCCCCCCATGACGCCCCAGGCAACTGCCTAGTCTGCCTAATGGCAAAAACACCCCTGCACACACATGCATACACAGCAGGTCAGTCCAGGACCGTACTAAATCAGCCGCCTCTTGTAGCACCAGGCTCTGAATAGCCTGCAGGGTAAAGTGACACCACAGGGACCTCCTGGTCATGCATGGATTTCACTTATACAGTACACTATATACGTGTTCAATTCCTTTCGCCTCAATTTCCTTTACAAATACCCATTTGAACACGGAGGAGGAGGGAGAGAAAGAGAGATGGAAATCGATGGAAATAGTACAATAAAGGTGCCTGTTTATTTTCCCTCCTTTCTTTCCTATTTTATAATGAGTTTTTCCAAGTATTGATTGGTTTCTACGACAGCTGTGAAATGTCCTTGGTTGAATTGAAAGGCGCTTTTAAACAACAAAAAAGTATAATTTATATTATTATTAGTATATAACTAAGATGGCATGCAACCTACAGCAAGAAGCACTATGGAAAAAAGACAACAATTCTAATCTTGAAAGTATCTACATTCTGCAGTGTGCTGAAACCTTTCCAATATTAAGAATTCAGTGTCCTCCTGATGAACCTATACTGTCCTATACAGTAACATGTAGAAATCTCAGCATGCTCATACAGTGGACACTGTACAGTCACCATACACAGTATTGAAAGGCAATATTGAAGCATGGTTGATCCCTACATATTAATAGCAACATTAATATGATACAACAACCCTTACAGTGTGAGTGTGGGGTCCTTGCAGCCAGGATTGGTTGGGTATTTGCTCCCCATGCAGTGCAGGGACTGTTGGGGGTAAATCAGTGCATCTCAGCGCATGCAGTTGGACGTTAGTTGGCACAACAGCCTTGAGCAAAACTATGTTGTCTGTCCTTCATGCCCTGAAGGGGAACAGTGGGAATATCTTTACTGCTGGCCTCAGCAGGACAGACACACCGACGGGACGGACAGGGTTGTGTGTGTGTGTGTGTGCGCGCGCGCCCCAAATCCCACTGGTGTTAATTTAACCCTGTGAGTGTATACAAATAATACACTGTCGAATGGGTGTTGGACTCAGTGTTTTTCAGCACCCTGGCTGGGGCAGGCATGCTGAGATTGCCTGGAGCTCGACCCAAAATATGCACTTCATGTGCACATACCCAAAATGTGCACTTCATGTGCACATACCCAAAATGTGCACTTCATGTGCGCACGACGTAGAGAACACAGTCTGCTGCCAGAGTATGTGAGCACACTGTACATGGCCCCCGACTGACCTTTGTAGTCCAATTTCCTGTGTACCTTTTTAATGTGTCTTTGTTTTTATTTACTTGCGTGTTTTTTTGTGCCGGTGATATTTTGTGTACGTGTGTGTGCATGTGTGTGTGTGTGTGTGTGTGTGTGTGTGTGTGTGTGTGTGTGTGTGTGTGTGTGTGTGTGTGTGTGATGGAATTCGGGTGACGACGACATTGTTTTTTTGGCGTCCAAATGAAGTGAAGGCATATGGCAACAGACAACGTGCCATGTCCTTTCTGGGATTCTAACCTGCGTCACATGGGCACACTTGTGGTCCTAGGGAATAAACCACCTCTCTCTCTCTCTCTCTCTCTCTCTCTCTCTATCTCACACACACACACACACACACACACACACACACACACACACACACACACACACACACACACACACACACACACACACACACACACACACACACACACACACACACACACACACACACACACACACACACACACACGCGCGTAAGCAGACACACACTTAAAGGACAAAGAGGGATTAAGGAAAGGACATAAACCAAACATGCGAACACATTTCCATGCTAAATCTGTGAACACACACACACACACACATAAACACAACAGATGGGACACGGTTATTAAGCCTGTATGATGAAGTCATTAATATGGTTCACGACTGCCACAGCATAATGTGCTGCTTGTGTGCGTGTGTGTGTGTATACAGGATGTGTATCTGCATGTGTGCCAAATGTGTTGCACAATACTTGTTCTTTACTGGTATCACAATGAAAACTCACTTTAAAGAAAAAACACCATGACCTTTTCTTTTACTATTTCTATATATCATCGCTGTCGGGCGTTGGGGTGTTTTTGTGAGCATACCCACCCTAACAGTACTTTAACAGCCGGCGAAGAAAACTGGGCGATGCGAGCGATGCTTGAATTTCACTGGCTCTACCGTAAATTGCCCATGTATCAGCTGAAAAGCTCAAATATATTTATCTTTTTGGACGACGTTGCCCCGCCCACACAACGCAATTTGAACATATACCAGGGAAGAATCTGTCACTTAAATGGTGGTAAATGTCATTCAGAAGTCAGAAGTCAACCACAACAAGCACTACATCAACACAGGGGGTTCCCAAAACAATGTTTGGACAACGGTTATCAATGCACATGTTGACTTCCTACAATATATGACCCATATGGGAAGTCAACATGTGCAATGATAATGATAACCGTTGTCCGAACATTGCTCGACATTGAAAAAGAAAGTGCAAGCATGTTGCCAGCTCAAATAGGTATACAGCCGCTGTACGCATGCACGCATGCATGCACGCATACACGCACATCCTGCCCCGCCCCACCCCACCCACACACACAGACACACACGTACATGGGTATATATATTATGCGCAGGCTGATGCTGGGAGGTGGTGTATCAAGAATATAGAACGTTGCTCCCGCTTTCTCGCGAGCCATAAAACTCCCATTTAAAAATGCATGGACGGCCATAAGCTGCCAGGCCTATCCATTAAAGTGTATTACACAGTAGCCTCCTATAGCTGCTGCTGATGATGGGAGAGCCACGTACTGAACTGAACCGCTGGCATGCATCAGCAAACAGACATGCAGGGAGAGAGAGAGAGAGAGAGAGAGAGAGAGAGAGAGAGAGAGAGAGAGAGAGAGAGAGAGAGAGAGAGAGAGAGAGAGAGAGAGAGAGAGAGAGAGAGGAAAGAGAGAGAAAGAGAGAGAGAGAGAGAGAGAGAGAGAGAGAGAGAGAGAGAGAGAGAGGAGAGAGAGACAGAGACAGAGAGAGAAGAGAGAGAGAGAGAGAGAGAGAGAGAGAGAGAGAGAAAAAGAGAGAGAGAGAGAGAGAGAGAGAGAGAGAGAGAGAGAGAGAGAGAGAGCAATGTGATGGTGTAACAGATGAAGGGAGATGGTGAGACAGGTAGCAGGGTGGGGGTCTGGGTGGTGGTGAGACAATTCCATTCATTTATCCTCTTGCCATGCGGTGTCATTCTGTAAGACAGTGTGTGTGTGTGTGTGTGTGTGTGTGTGTGTGTGTGTGTGTGTGTGTGTGTGTGTGTGTATGTGTGTGAGTGTGTGAAAGCTGATGTACAGTACAGTAGTTAGTCGCGTGGTTGTGATTTGAACGTTTTGCATACAGTATAATTGCATGCGCGTGTACAACCGTACGAATGATCAAATCACACGGTTGTGTACGTGCGTGCACGTGGGTGCGGCGCATACTGTACGTGCGCGTCTGTGGCGGAGGTGAAAAGTAATTGATTGGAGTGTTTCTAGGAGGTTTTTTTTCCCAGCGTCCTCCGGGGCTCACAAGATGACTATTGATTGGCTAATTGATTGATTGGCATCCAGGAGACAGTGAGTCAACAACATCATCAGTCTTCATATGGACTCGGGCGCTTTATACCCCCCTAACCCCCCCCAACCCCCCCACTACCCCCCCACACCCCACACACCCGTCTCCTCCTGATTCCCTTCTTCCTCTCTCTCCACCTCCCTCGCCTCCACACACACACACACACACACACACACACACACACACACACACACACACACACACACACACACACACACACACACACACACACACACACACACACACACACACACACACACACACACACACAGAGGGGGGCAGCATTCAGTGAGTCAGTGACAGTGATACTGGCATACAGTGTACATTATACAATGGGACTATGGAATGGTTTGTAGAAAAGCATGCAGGCCTTCATTGTAACTCTGAAAAGCAAGGCTTCATACTGCCCTACGTAAAGGTATTATAGGCAACTTTATAGCCAAAAATCTAAATGTATATGCCGCATATACCGCATAGCATCAGAGTAGATATTATCTACTCTGATGCTGCAGCTCTTTCCCTGCAGGCAGACTCATGCTTTGCCTTGCAGATGGTCCAGAACTTTACTGGTGTCAACAAATAATTGACGTCGGGGCTAGTGACAAGGCAGTGCTAGTGTGTGGGGGAGAGGAGCGGCGTTTTAGCCAATGACAGCACAGCAGTCTGCAACAGTTTCATAATGAGCCAATAGAGTGGAGGTGAGGTGGCGTTACATTCAAATCTGTTTACAAACACAGAGTTTGCACACACTAAAGTTGGATATAATATGTTATGTTTAATCAGAAGGCAGCATCAGCACCAACTGGCGTACAGTATATCTGCACAAAATGTAACAAAGACTGCCACTCCCGGATTGGACTGTTCAGCCATGGCAGGGCCTGTAACCCGGACTAGCCCAGGCGCATACTCCATTGTCTTGCGAGACAGAAGGAAGCCAACAACTGTACTGTACTGTCTCATTACTGCATCACCCATAGAATGTTGTTATGAAGCTGCTTCTAATCATCTGCCATCGACACGTCCGCTTCTGCAGGGCAACTCGAGACGTCAACTTTGTTTACTGCATGCGAGCTTTAGCGGAAGTAATTTAATTTTTATAATCATTCACAACGTGAGGTTCACAGGATTAATCAAGTGATCCTGTGAGAGGCTGGCACCAGCCGAGGGAATAATTGGTGTGTTGGGTAGTGTGCGGAACACACTGGACACACTGGACACACAGATAGTTCCTTTAAAGGGGAATTCCACCCATTTTCAACATTTTTTCTGACAGTGTACAAATGCAACCAAATGAACCCTAACGGGTTCATTTGGTTCCATTTGTACGCTCTCAGAAAAAAGAAGCGTCTAAAGAAATCCATTAACATGGGGAAAATACATCTTGATCACCATGTTAATGGTTTTCTTCAGACCTCCATTTCTTTGGAACACAGAATGGGAACTTTTTTATCATGTCGACCCAAAACCTCTAGGGTATATGAATTGTTGTCTCCACCGTAAGGTGGTGACTATAAATCGTACCCTGTCCGTCAGCGCGTATGTCCGTCCGTGCACATCAGCCGTATGTCTGTCCATCCGATGACGTCATGATGACGTCAAAATTTCGTACCCTGTCCATCCGCCCATATGTTCGTCCGTGCATCCGATGACGTCAAATGATGTTGGGGCACAGGGCTTGTTACATATTAGAATGTTGAAAATGGGTGGAGTTCCCCTTTAAATTGCACCAGACATTCATGTATACTCTCAACCATCCGCAGCGACCAAAAGCCTAGAGAGAGAGCAAAAATATGGAAAATAGGAGAAGCAAAGAAAGACGGAGACCAAAATAGAGTGAGACAGGATGAAAGCTGAGGATGAAAGCTGACAACAATAAACGGCATGATTTCCCACCATAACTCTTTAGCACAGCAACAACACAGGGCAACACATCCATAAATTTGTCCTCGCTTTTTATGACTGCTCAGCTTTCACCAAAATGCATCCAAACAATAAAAGCGAGTCTTAAATCTCTCATGGTGACAAACTGGGCCACCTGTATGGGCTCCCCAGAGACGCACAGAGGGAACTGTGTAGGTAGTTAACCTGCTGTCACGTTTTATTTCATTCCTTTATAATGTCTGTCAACAATACGGAGAAAAAAATACCCTCTTTCCACCATCGCTAGAGTGATCCCAACGTGTCATAAACTGCATGGCTAGCGTTGTAAATGGGCTAATGAGGACACAACATGCACGATTCACTAGGGTATTCACCACCACTAGTTTTTAACAATATGACTTAAAGGTATATTCAGTGACAGTGTTGGTCAATTTTACTTAGGAAAGTAACTTCTTTACTTTACTCGTTACCCCTTAGACAAAGTAATATCATTACTTTACTTACGTATTACTGGAATTGAAGAGTAATATATTACATATTACGTTATTACTTTCCCAAGTTCTCAACTCCCACCTTTGAAAAAATAGAGATGTACAACATAATCTGTTCAGCGAGCTCTTTTTAGAACTGAATCCAATTTATTGGAATAATAATAGTCTCCAATCCCACAAACTGCACCTGAAAACAAAGCCAACAAAATCTGACATTGTAAATGTCTTTCTTAGATTAAAAATAAAAAAAATAAAAGGAGCAGAGAGAAGCAATGGGAACATTTTAACCTTGAATCACAAAACAGACCTGCAACTAACAAAAACAGATTTCGAAATTTGTCTCTTTGACTTTTTAAACTTTTTCACAATATTGTTTTCAAAGACAGTTGAGTTCTTAAATTAGTATTTAAAAATAAAATACAAAATAACGCAGCAAGCAATTTGTAGTAGGGATGCCTCGATGACACTTTTTCCTTTTTTGCGATTCGATTTCGATAAATCAGTGCCAAAAGCGATTCGATTTTCGATAAATTTCGATTTCGATTTAATTTCTATTTCGATTCGATATCGATCCAGCACATTTAATTCTGTATGATGTTGCATATCTGGCATATCTTTTTCTTTCAGGCCCAAGATGGTACAAATGGAACCAAATGGACCCGCTAGAGTCCATTTGGTTCACATTTGTATCTTCTCAGGAAAATTTAGAAAATGGGTGGAATTCCCTTTAACATTTTTCTTTTTTCTGGTAGTGTCTGTTCACTGCACTAAGAACTGAGTGGACCACCACACACACACACACACACACACACACACACACACACACACACACACACACACACACACACACACACACACACACACACACCACACACACACACACACACACACACACACACAACACACAGCAAAACTGCAAGTTGCAATACTGTCCAAAGCTAAGAGTCCAGAGTTAAATTTCACTCATTCTGCCTGGAGAATACAATGCTACCGTTGGTAGCATAGCCTAATAACAGACAGGCAGGCAGACAGAGAGAAACAGACACTCACACACACGCAGGCAGGCAGAGAGAGACAGACACACACATACAGGCAGGTAGACAGGCGAGCATACAAAGCGAGACACACGGACAAGCGTGCGCGCGCGCGCACACAACACACACACACACACACACACACACACACACACAGACACACACAATGCCGGCGCGTTATTACACAACCACCACCACAAAACGGTCCATGGAACGGTGGAAACTATCACCACCACTATTCCAAACTTCTCTTTCCCCCACCCCCTCCCTAGTCCCGACACGACACCTCCGTGGAGTCGCTGTCGCTGTCTGGCCGTATTTCTAAAGTGAAATACGTCCGACATGACTGCTTGATGGGTGCTTTGCGAACTTGCTAAGTTGCTAACCAGCAACAACAACAGCTCTGCCCTCCTGCTCTGCCCAGAGGTAGAGCTGTTGCGCAAACTCTGTTCACTTCATGGGGTCAGCCCAATGGCGGCTAATCTACATAGACTTCTATTGAATTGGGACAACTGGAACCACGTGACCAGGCTGTTTTTCCGCCCCCTCAATGTCGCAATTCTTCTAATAGATGGCCCTGCCTTGCGCCGCAATGCATGCTGGTTAGAAACAACGAAAAGCGGGAGTGGATTACTGGAATGGAGTGAATTAATGGAGCGAATTAATCGCAGAATTTATCGCCATTTTTCGCCATAGTGCGATGCGATTTCGATAACGTTTTTTGGCTGATATCGCGTCGATATGCGATAAGCATATCGAATCGCGGCATCCCTAATTTGTAGTGTACATAACTGTGCGCAGGATGCAGCGTGTGGGCTGGATCTACAATCTAGTGCACATCTCTGTTGTTACAGTACTCGATAGCTTGTAAATCTGTTCTATTTTTGCATGCAACAACAAGCAACAACAAGCTCATTTTAAACAAGTAACTTGAACTGAAACCCTAGTTTCAGTTTTGGCTTTGAGAGAAAAGCATTCATCCAATCAGGATGAGAGAGGCCTTCCTCCAATCAGGATCAAGTGGGGGGTGGGCCTTGGTGCACGTGCTGTTGGCCCATTGAATCTCCCCATGCTGTAGAGTGAGTGTGAGCATGTGCACATCCTTTAAATGCCCCAAAAGTTGTCGATTAGCCAATACGTGGAAGGAGATTTATTCATCCAATACAAATGTGCTGCAAGCCTTGAATACAACCAGCGAGGTTGCATTCAATACAACCTGGGGGTTGGTGAAATAACAGTCATAGATTGGCTCTGAGAGGCTGTTTACAAAATGGGCTGCGCGTGAGCGGTCAGCATGGGCAGTGGAGTGGCTCTCAGCCTCAGCCTGAGGGCCTCAAAAAGGTCTAATATCTCCCCCGAGTCCAGGGGATACGGCACCAACAAGGGACTGAATTATTGTTGCTCCTATAGCGTATGCCGCCACAATGTAGAACGTCCTACCAATAATCCATTGATACAGGTGAATCCCTTCACTCCTTCAAAACCGAAGTGGACACAAAGATCATAGCAGATATTAATCCGATCCTCTATGCCTATAAACCAGTGGTTTTCAAACATTTTGATACCAGGGACCACATTTTATTCAGAATTTGAGCCACGGACCACCATTTGATGGCATTTTCACCGCAAAGACCTAAAGATTTCTTTTGGTTTTTTCCACAATTCCAGGCTGGGTTTCGCAAACAAAACAATGTAGGAATTCTTAATGAAAGTGAAGATTCAGATGATGAATATTTTAACTCTTCACAGTGTAAAATATGAAACCAAATGGACCCGCATTCGGTTTCATTTTTACGCTCTCAAGAGTTCTGGTGAACCAACTTTCCATCATTTACATGGGGACCACGTGGAACCCTCTCAAAGACCACTGGTGGTCCCCGGACCAGTGGTCGAAAACCACCGCTATAAACCAGCAGTGCTAGCCCAGCAGTGTGCTGTCAGTCACCCAGGGTGGTTACATGCGTGCGACCTCGCCCCTGTAGCGTTGTACTGGTTTAACATGCAGTAGAACTCTGAAGATGATTTGTTCAAACCCTTGTTCAACAACAACGGTCGTCAAGTTGCGTCCACTTCAGTGGCCAGAAGACCGAATGCGATGCATTGTGATTACATGCACACAAACAGTTTGAAATACAAGATCGGCTACACTCTGTTTGTAATCCGCCTGTCATTAATAATGCACCGTTGTTGGATAAAGATACTGTTTAAAGTTGAATAGGAACACTAGTAGGAGTTCATCCTACCAAACTGTTCATGTACTCAACAGGAATGAGTAAAGCTTGGCTGCTACTGTACCACCCAGAGATACCCTGGACATCATCATTACATGATTACTAACAGCATGCTAGTGTTAAACTAAGACATAACAATTTTTGAACGGCATTTTTTCTATTAAATGGTAAATGGTGCATTTACGGATTTACGGTGCTTTACAGATCTCATTCGCACATTCACACACCAATAGCGCTGGAAACTATGCAAGGTAACACAGCCTCTGGAGACTTCATCTCATGGATTATTATTTTTTAATTTTATTTATTTGTCACATTCATAAGCCAATCGTTTTGCTGACCAGCAGTGATTCCATATATGTGGACAGTCTCTTTCCCCTACAGGAGGAAGTTACTAATCTTGCCTTGGAAAGGGAAGACTGGAAATCTCGGTTGGTAATGTTAACCCCTGGTGACCCGATTCCGGATAAGCGGTTGATGAAGATGGATGGACATACTGTATGGCAGCAGGTTGCTGTCCCAAGGCTGTCCAATAAAAGAAAGGTCAGAGTGACTGACCATCACAAGGACTAGATAGATGTTGTCCATCAGCAGACAAATGTACAGTGGCATCATCAGCATCCTTGAGACCAGACAATGACCCTTCAGCCAAATGCCATAATAACCACTTAAGCCATATCCATCCATTATACTCTGTGGGATGACGCAATAGTGGAAATTAGTTGTTCTACTACAAGCTCACAGCAGATCACAACACAGGGCATTGTGAGCATTGTAGATCTATTTGAGCTCAGGCCTGGATGTAACATTTCCCAATCGGGGGGAATGTTACATTTTCGGCAAGTAAAGCATCAATAATACCATCAGTTGTTGTTGAAGTTGCAACAGACACGCAGCATGCATAAAGCTAAAGGTCTGAATGGTGTTGGTGGTGCCACAATTGTAGTCATGTAGTAGCATATATATGTCAAATAATTTTAATTACAAGCACTTTAATTTGAAATATCTTAACTACCTACAAGCATTTCACATCTTGTTTTGTGTTTTTCTGTGTGTTTTCTGGGGTTTCCCTTCGACTTCATACGGCAGCAGCTTATTCACAAAGACACAAACAGCCCATATATAAAGAAGCCTCCAGGATGGCAGTGTTAATAACTCCATCGACCTGCAGAGCTAAGTAACAGCACAGCGCTGGTGTAAAGCTACACCTATCACTTTAATGGAGCAGATGGCTCCGGCTCAGACAATAGGAAATCACCGGCCGATGAGAGATAATGATATATAGCCGGCGTTTGAAGAGGTGAGTGACTCCGGAGCGGCAACACGGCCCTGTTTAATGTGCCATATTACTAAAGCTCTGTCACCGTTTATTAATCATTTGTGTACGGAACGCGTTTTGGTGTTCAAAGCATTATGTTACACTTAAGCTATTGAAAAAATATCAGACCTACAAGCTCACTTGTAGCTCTGATATTTTTGAAAAATTGTGAAAATGTGATGCAAATCTTTGAATATATATTCTTTCGGAAGCAAATATTTTGAACTAAAATCGTTGCTTCTGGGGGATCCCTAAAACAACATGTTTTCAGATGGGGGTCCGCAGCCAAATATAGATAATTCTGGTGGTCCTTGGCATGAAATATGTTAAGCATCACTGACACAGGAAGATAGGTTTTTCAGAGAAACTACAATCTGTCGGAATCTAGCATCAGAAACTACAAACTAGTCAGAAACTAGTTTAGTGTCAGAAACTACAATCAGGTGTCAAATAGAATATATTCTTAGATTTGCACATCATTTTCACATTTTTTTTTTAAATATCAAAATAAAGTGTAACAATGCGTTCAGTACACAAAGCGTTAAGAGGCTGATTTACAGCGGCCTCCGCTTTTTTTACGAGGAGCTAAATGATACACGCAAAGAAAAAAGGAAAAAAAAAAAGAAATGACACCGGCGGCATCCGTCCTGCTAATGAACTAAAATCTGATACACTTACACGACGGGAATTAATAGCCTGATGACCCGCCAGGTTCCCCAATCTGATGCTGCTGAAAGACGTGTTGAGGCGCGTGTGTTGGGAGGCTCACTGCTGCTGCAACCCCATCCCTTTTAATGGAGGAGATTGCCAAAGCTTAGACAGCAGGAAGGGATAGTTCCATGGTGAAATAATGAACTATAGGGCCTGGTCGTGAGTGAGTGACACTTTGGGGGGGTGACATGTGAATGGAGGTGTGCCAGTGGGACAGACAGATCAGTTGTTGTCTGCTGTGGGCTGGTGTGGTGGAAAACCATCTGAAGCGTGCTAATAGCAGCCTGCTGCTGGCAGCCCCACATTAACCTTGAAAACAGCCAGGGGGACTGTATTAGCCCTGCTGACCTCACTGCACCCTGCCTCACACACACACACACCCACACACACACATGCACGCATGCACACACACACAAGCACACACACGCGCGCCGTACGCACGCACATACAATCATTGTCTCACAGATACACACACACAAGCACACATGTGCACAACATGCACATGTACTATGTACACAATGTTTGACTGATCGATGTCTCTATTGTGTGTGTGTGTGTGTGTGTGTGTGTGTGTGTGTGTGTGTGTGTTGTGTGTGTATTCGTGTGCATCTTGTGGAGGGTTAATCATTCATGGGGGTGTATGAAGCCTTGAGATTGTGTGTATGTGGGTACATGCGTGTGTGTGTTTGTGTGTGTGTGGTTGTGTGTGTGTGTGTTGAAGTGTGTGTGTGTGTGTGTGTGTGTACAGTATGTGCGTGCGCGCGTGTGTGTCTTATGAGTACTATATGGGTGGGATTGGATGCGTCCATCATAGGTGGGTGTGACTGCATGCAGGCCTGTCTGATCAGAGCAGATCAGAGAATCAGCTGAACTCCACATACAGTACAGTACTGGCCCCCAGGCCTGATATTACCTCATACAGACCCTCATATAGGAGCCTAATGGCACTGCTTCACTCCACCCTGTGTGTCTAGTCATTAGAACGGCAAACAGCATCATTCACATTACTATGGGTATAGGCAAGAGTATATGCCACCGCTGTGCACAAGAACCTCTTATCGCTGGCATGGTTTTTTTATGCTCTTCATAAATGAATGCCTGTTAAAGCACTCTGTACTGTACTTGTGGTGTTTTAAGTTTCACTGAAAAATAGCAGGCGTTCACGGCTCATAGCGCGCCACAGAGTGGCGCGCTATGAGCCGTGAACGCCTGCTATTTTTTGTGTGCGCGTGCGGTGTGTGCGTGTGTGTGTGGCACGTGTTGAAACTGCCACCCGGCAGCAAACCAAAGTGCAAAACACAAATCTTCTAATCCTCATTTAGTTTTCCCATGGTGTCACTCTGCGCAGCGCGCTGAGCTTTGATCAAACAGGGGAATCACATTTGGGCCTTTCCTTTCATGTGGCGACGCACAGAGACAACAACAATCCATTGGCTTTTGTTTGTCTTATTTTTTAGCTTGCTTAACGTCGGGGAGCATAATGAGAGCGCCGTGAGTACAAAGCTCCACAACTTGAAGGGAATAACTTTCATTTTGTTTTTATTACACATCTGTCCCTCGCTATACCAAAAACAGTAAATTCAGAATCAAGGAGTCGAGCCGTGCCACACACTGCAGTAGACATGGCAGGAACAGAGGAGAAAGGGTTAGGGGTTAAGGGTTTTGTTGTATTGGCACACTGGGCCCACAATAATCTACTGCATGTTCACTAATTTAGACCTGACACTAGATTTTACAAAATACCTTCTAAAGCCCAACTGAAAATCTATTCTTCTATGTCAGCGATGCTAATAATATTTCAGGCCAAGGACCGCCAGAATTGGATGTGTTTGGCTGCCCCCCAGGGACCTCCCAGAAGCAGAGATTAGAGTTAATAGTTCTGAAAAAGAACATAATATAGCAGATCTACAAGCTCATACCACACCACTTGGTGGCACTCTATGAGCTTGTAGATCAGCTATTTTTCAATAGCTAAAGCTAATGCTTTCAATAGCTATAGTCAGGTCCGGATGTAACATTTCCCGATTGGGGGGGGCAGGCGAAAATGGCATGAGGGCAGCTTCATCGCTTCATAGATGAAGCCGCACCCATACCATTTTCAGTTAAATTCTTTACAAGATTTACATCTTGTACAGGACTTATAGGCAAGAAAGTATCAATAATAACATCAGTTGTTGTTGAAGTTAATGCTAGCTAATGCTTGACACACAGAAAGTACAGAAGGAGTTAAGACGTGACTGGGCAGAGCTCTCTCTCTCTGCCCATGTGTTTCCAGTCAGTCTTCCCTGGCAGACAGAGACACAGAGATGGATCAGGGACAGGCGAGAGAGAGAGAGAGAGAGCGAAGGGAACAGTAAAACAAAGAAGCAAAGAAGCATTTCACAAATAAAGAAAAACACCATTGGACGACGGCTCCCCGGGAGCGAGAGGTTTTCTTGTTACAAAAGGCTGATCTAAAAACACAAACGCTGACCTAAATAATATTCACGCCACTGAAGATGGACCGACGGACGGGAAGCTATTATACAGCCATAGCGTTTTGGGACGACGGTGAGCGTGTCCAATGTTTTGAGAAGAGCGCAAGCTAGCTGGTGACGGTTGATGGTAGCCATTTTTAATTTAAATACATACCTAACTTGCAATTTTATTTTTAAAGTCTTGTCCCAGCCAGACTCATTACCTTTGCCATGTAAAAAAATCTTCCAGTTCAACAGTGACGTGCATCACTTCAACACAAGACAGGCAAATCATTTACATCTCCCAAAGTTTCGTACTGGTCTTTCTCAGTTTTCCATCAGATACAGGGGGGCCCAGATCTGGAACACCTACTCAGTAATTTCCTCCAATTCTACTTCACTAAATTGTTTTAAACATAAACTTAGGTCCCATTTAATTGACCAGATTGCTTAATCTTCATATGTCTTTTCATCTGTAATCATGTAACTAATTATTCTAATCTTGCTGTCATTTCATTCCATTTTTATTTTGTTCTGTGTCAAACAATCAATCAATTGATTCTATTTTCGATGTTTTGTAACTATTTTTGTCTTACAGGCAGAGGCCTCGTATAAGCCCCCTGGGCTTTTTTTTGCCTCAGCCTAGCACTTCACCCTTTTTATATATGTTCTTTATAATGTTTTATACTGTGCTGAATAAATAAATACTAAATACTAAATAGCTTGAACTGACAGGGTGGGGTGGGGGGCACAAAAAAAACAACAGCATGGATTTGGATTTCACGTGCACCGCGGACTGTTTACAATGTGGCGTCTGTGTGTGCGTATACGGCCTGTCCTGTCTCTCGGGCATCGTGTTCACACTTGCCCGTCCGTGCCTGCATGCATGCTCGACCGAGGGCCTCGCGTTACCCCTCGGTGAGACGTCCTCGCATGCACCCGTCCTGCATGCTGCAGGAGAAAAAAGACAAGAGGGGCAGGGCCGTGCGTGCCGTCACTGCCGTGCCATGCATGCATTTGTGCATGAGTGACCGACCAGGACATCGCGTGCGGGGGGGCGGCAGCGGCTACACTGTTCTAAAAACGCATCATGTTCCCTCTCTCCATTCTCCCCCTCCTACACCTCTCTCTCTCTCTCTCTCTAGGCCAGTTCTCTTATGTATTTTTAGACCGGGGGGTGGGCCGGGCCGTTGACAGAAATCATGAAACTATAGCGGTAATCGTCTCCGGTCAGAAGGAGCTAAGATAGAGAGAGAGAGAGGCAGGGGCGAATGTAACCTTTCCCAATTGGGGGGGCAGGAGAAAATGGTATGGGGGCGGCTTCATCGCCCGTGTTGCTTCACGCCACAGGTGATGAAGTCACACCCATACCATTTTCAGTTACGGGACTTTTATTAAAGCATCAATAATAACATCAGTTGTTGTTGAAGTTGCAACAGACACGCAGCATGCATAAAGCTAAAGGTCTGACACAGAGTTCTCTGTTGTGAATGATGAAATGCTGTTGGGATTAGTGGTGCCACAACTGTAGTTAGCTAGTAGCAGTAGTAGTGTTTCAAATCATTTTAAATATAAGCACTTTAATTTGAAATATCTCGGGTTGTTTTGCATGCCGTCATGTTTGGTGGGGCAGTCAGGGCATTTAGGGGGGCATTCCCCACCCCATGCCCATGCCTAGATCCGCCCCTGGAGAGAGAGTAGCTCGCTGGAGACGACGATGAGTCGTCGCTGCAGTTGAGGAGAACAGACGGGACGCTACAGCGGCGAGGGGCTGAGGGGTGAGAGGAGGGTCTTAATTTGGTACTGGATGAGGAGCTGAAGGGGCAGAAGTGCTGAGAGGAGAGGAGGATGACTAATGGAAAGGGAGGGGGAGAGAGAGAGAGAGAGAGAGAGAGACAGAGAGAGACAGATAGAGACAGAGAGGGGTTGGTGGATGAATACTTGAGGAGGAGGGTTTGCTCTGTGGCTCCAGATGGGGAGGGGGATGACATGCAAATGAAGCCATCGGGGGCTTCACAGGCTGCAATATTAGGTTAGGCTCGGGGGACGTCGTTCATTCATTCTGCCGCCGCTGCTGGAACGAAGAAGAAGAGGAAGGTGGCGGTCGGCGTGGTGGCGTGCGCGGTGCTGGCGCTGGCGGTATAGTGGAGAAGGAAGGTATCGGGGGCCGCGGCGAGCTCAAGCGATGATAGATGGAAGTCTGAACTTTAATCAGAACGGTGCCCGGGGCATTTTCAGGGAGGTAAACAGGTTAATCAGTCACCCGGTGTCCCCCTCCACCCCCCACACCCCCCACTGCCCCAACCGCACCCCCCCACACACACACACTTCTCCCTCGTCACGTGGGACCGGCTCCTGACACCCTCCGCGTCCTCACCATCCGTCTCTTTCCCATCAGCGCCTCGGCTCACACTGCTACCCCTCCTCCCTGCCTGCGCCGTGCACCGCAACCCCCCACCACCACCACCACCACCACAACACCATAAAGACCATAAACCATATCCCCGCTATCATATGAAGGCGAAGAGCACATCAAGGCCTCCCCGCCAAACCCCATTCAATATCCCGTGGCATCATCTACCACAAAGCCACGAGGTACAGTATACCGTAGCAACGAAGGGGAGGAAGGAAGGGAAGGCATTAGGGAAACAAAAGACCCTCTCCGTACGTAACGTTCGTGCCGTCCACAAGCATTATCGGCCCGACCGCCGCCATGCTTCCAGAGAGCCCAGATAAGCCTGTTATTGCTCCATTATACCGCCGCTATCCTTCACCGAAAGAAACTTTCAAGCCGCCGCCCCAGCACCGCCCCCATCGCCATGCCAAAATCCAATAAGCGAGCATCGGGGGGGGAGTGCAGCAAGCCTACCATTCTCCTTTGTTACCGCTGACCACAGCTATTTATGCAGCGAAAATATGTCTCCCTTTTTCTTCTTTATAATGCCTCCACCATACACCGCCCCAGCTAGCTGCGTAAGAGCTTGAGCAACACACACACACACACACACACACATATGCGCACGCACGCTGAGCGGCGTCCAAAATGACGGTATCCCTCCTGACCACCGCGTAGTTTTAACTCCTCTAACCGTCGCCCCGAAAAGAAAGAGGCGAAACCAGAAACCCTCTGGTTGAAAAGTGCTTTCCGCGTTCCCATTCATCTCACACCGTCGTGCGGCTCCGTCTCCGAGAGAAATTAAATAAACGTTAACAATCAACGCTCAACGGCACCACACCGCATCCAGACAGAGAGAGAGAAACATTACATAAGGCTTCAAGATCGCTGGTGTGAAGAGGCCTTGTCCACCAGGTCTGAAATTACCCCACGGTGCATCATTCTGCGACCACATCGTTGGGACTGTTGGAGGCGAGCTCACGCGGTGCTGTCTGGGATCCCAGCCACGGCGCTTTAGCAATAAAAGAAAGAACTGGCGTTCCTTCCTCCTCCAACACAAACTTTCGCAGATCCGTCGGTGCTTATTTACAAGGCCGTGTGTGTTGACCGCTGTGGGGTGTTGACTCTCTCCAGACCCATGTCTTCACTTGGGAACGTGCTGGTTGGGGTTTGGGATTGTGAGCAAGCCTAGTATATACCCATGCTGGGTCCCATGTTTCCAACGGGAATCTGTATGCTGGAAGGAGAAGGAGACTTGCAAAAACACCAAGAGCGCCTAGAAAAGGGCGATATCCCACAGCGACCACGCCACTTGCAACCAGGTCGTATCCACTAACAAGACCGCAAACCTACTAGTTCTACTAGCGACATGCACTGCTCCTGCTCCAGGCT
>CM076981.1:28459305-28481805 GCA_039105355.1 Benthosema pterotum
GGCGGCCGCATCCCACATGTTGACAAGTTTGACAACCATAGGACTACCTCACCCTCAACCAGGAGCCATGTATGAAGATTCACTTCATCAAGCCTTCTGTAGTGACAAACCCCTGAGATAAAGACACTTATTTCATATTTCACATTTTCACCACAGCCTGCATGAATTAGTAGTTTGGTGAGAAATATCTGCGATGCATTTGTTTTAGATGATTCATTTGTCATGTTTGTGGTGTGTTAGTTTGTATAATGCTAACCGCAGCATTATCACAATTTTGTAGCAGTAGTAGCGATGGTTGGTACTGCTAGAACACTACAAGGGTGACACACTGCAGACTATACAGAGAGTAGTGCAGTTTACAATTCAAATGGCATCTCTTTTTACGTACTTCATCATGAATTAATGTGAGTATGAACATTGGGAAGGTGTGGCTATCTGTTAAAACACACAGCCGATCTGAAAACATGTAGCATTCACATACACAATGAGAGTCAAGGAAACAAATATGGTGCAGCATACAACATCACAATATTGTACCGCATTCTCTCTTTCTCTCTTTGTCTCACACACATATGCGCGCGTGCGCGGCGCACGCACACACACACACGCACACACACACACACACACACACACACACACACCACACACACACACACACACACACACACACACACACACACACACACACACACACACCACACCACACACACACACACACACACACACACACACAGAGCCCGATCATCTCTCTCATATGACAGAAAACAATAGGGGGATTCTCTGATGTCTGCTTTATGGTGTATTCAAGTGACGCCAACTCAAATAGAGTCCCAAATGCCAAGAATCAGAGGAAACCGAGTAAGAGAGACAGAGACAGAGAGGGAGAGAGAACAATGAGGACTCTTCAAGCTACATTATAGGCAGAGGCAGAGAAGAGGGCGATGGACAAATAGTAGACAGAGAGAGAGAGAGAGAGTCCTAATGGAAACATGCTATTTGAGCACCATAGCGAGAGAGAAAACAGATGAGAGATGCATAGGGTGCAGCAGGGGCGGATTGGCCATCTGGAGTACAGGGAGTTTTCTCGGTGGCCTGCGCCACCTAGTGGCCTGGACAAGATCCAAAATGCACTAGCGGCACTTCCAAAATGCACTAGAATGTGCTAGATGCTCGCCTGGAACATACAGATCAAAATGACCATTAATCTTCTAGTTCTCTAGTTGTGTAGACTAAGTTGGGCTAATTCACATGATGAATATTTTAACTCTTGAGGGTGTAAAATGAAACCAAATGGACCCGCAAGGGTCCATTTGGTTTCATTTTTACGCTCTCAAAGAGTTACGTCTGGTTAACCAGCTGCCCCCACCATGGGTGGCCTGGCAAAGGCAAAATTGTCCCGGTGGGAAAATATGTGCCAATCCGCCCCTGGGGTGCAGCTTTGACAAGGGGAGCGAGACGGAGGTCTGTGAGACATGTAAAGGACACTGGACAGGACAGCATGACAACATGTCTGCCTGAGACACGGCCCTCAGACAGCTGTGGATATGATATCCTATCCTAGTCTTCTACACGCACGCACACATACACACACACACATGGGACACTGTACTACAGCAATGGTGTATACTCCACGCTAGAATAATCTACACACACAGCATTGACCTGTGAGTGTGTGTGTTGTGTGTGTGTGTGTGTGTGTGTGTGTGTGTGTGTGTGTGTGTGTGTGTGTGTGTGTGTGTGTGTGTGTGTGTGTGTGTGTGTGTGTGTGTGTGTGTGTGTGTGCACTGCACAGATACAGAATCCTATGTGTATACATTTCTAGCAAACAGATGATGCAATATACCATCAACACATACAGCCCTGATGGAGAGGCAAAACTGTAATGCACATTTGCTACAGTATATGGTTCACACACACACACACACACACACACACACACACACACACACACACACACACACACAACACACACACACACACACACACACACACACACACACACACACACACCACACACACACACACACACACACACACACACAATAACCATTGTCTGACTGTTTGTTTTGTACGCCATACGAGGAGCCTTTCAATGTCATATTAGAATTGTTGGTTTTGAAGGTGACCTACAACTCGTTGTGAGCGATGGAGACATGATATAAGTCTATATATTATCTGTTGCTTTGGGTGTTCTGTGACCGGAGTGGATGCTGTGTGTGTGTGTTGATAGATGAGCTTTCGACTGATTGATCGAATACTTTACTCAATGGAAATGTAAACAATAGAGGACGTACAGTAAAACACTTGGGCTTCTAAAAGGGCAAAAAAAAAAGTCCTAGGGGACTGTTATTATAGAAACAAGTCCCCTAGGGCAGTGGTTTTCAACCAGTGGTCTGGGGACCACCTCTGGTCCTTGAGAGAGTTCAAGGTGGTCCCCAGCTAAATGATGGACAGATGATTAACCAGATGTAACCAAATTTGGTTTCATGTTTACACTCTCAAGAATTAAAAAAATATTCATCATGTGAATTACCCTAATCTACACAAATAAAATTGCTTCTTGTGCTAAAGTGTGGGGACTACAGTATGTAACTGCCTGTATTCACGTTACCTTACCACCAAACTGGGAACCCATTGGAAAAAACAAACAAAGTAGAGATCAGTGCCCACTGCTGTTTGCTGTCCTTTCAGTTTGCCTTTGGGAGCTGTGTTCTTCCGATGGGGCCCTTATATAGTTCATTTTTTCATTCCACTGGCAACTAATCCCCAATGTTCACACATTCTGAAAGCCCCTCCAGACAGCCTGGAATATATTTTTCAGAGATTACATACAGTAGCGCTTGATGTTAGCGCTCCAGTCTAGAGCAACAACAATCAATAGGTTACCAACAATCAATAGGTGATATAGGCATACAAAAATGACCAAGATGTATACCACAGCTCACTGGAACTATATCTGCACTCAGTAGAGTGCCAACTTGCGTATTGCCATGGCCTACCTGTGTGAGAGCAGAGCGAGCGACTGCAGAACAAGTACCCTGACACCTCCGGGAGATAACACTCGTGACAATACTTCTAATGATCTCTTAGCTACGTCACCATTACCTTTTCACCTAAACCAGCTTCTCGGAGTAATTCGAAGGACGGTCGATGATAGTGGGGTCCCACGACACACCGTCATTTACAACTCTTGTAAAAGTTTGACTTTCGCTTCTAATTTGTAGATGATGACCTATAGAACAATTTTAGTTCGAGTGGCCCATCTGTAGATGAAAAAAATATGCATTTTTTGCCTAATTTCAAAATTGACCAAAATCGGATTTTTGTTTTTCTTAAAAGTCTTTATTTTCTCACAATTGCTGTTTTTTCTTTGTTTTCTTTTGCTATATCTAGTCAATACTAACCCAGGAATTAACTGGATTTCAAATATTAATGTTTGGAATATGATATGGAAAAAATGGACGCCCATGTACATCAATTACTTCAAATGGCACCTAATTTAAATTCTGTTGAACTAGAAGGATGAAGTTAGTGCCTACCTATCATGAATGAGTAATGGTATAAATTGTAAATAAATAGAAACAATACAGTATTGGGGGGATTAAAGTTAGGCATACCCACTTATAGCCCAGCCTCTGTGTGAAAATTGTGCACTTTTCAATGAAAGCATGACATTTGGCACAAAGTTAAAGCCTGCCATAAGGAATTGTTTTGGCTATGGGTCTGTGATGACAGCTATGGTGGCCATCATCTGCATCTGTTATTTTACCAAATCAGCTCATACAACATACAATCTTGATTCTGATGACAAAACGTTTTCAAGGATTATGATTTTTTATAAAATGCTAGATAATAGTCAAATCATCAAAATGTGTAATATTGATGTATTGATGTAGGCAGTAAATCCATGTCTTCTACCCTATATGTGAAAATCAAGTGAGCCCATGAAATCAGCTGACATATTCTCAGTACTCACTCCAACTCAAACCAGCTCTACCCGATTGACCAGTACCCAGTGAGGTCAGAACACCAGTCTGTGTACTTCTAACCAGATCCCCATCCAGATCCAACACCAGTGTACTTCTAGCCAGATCCCCACCCAGATCCAACACCAGTCTGTGTACTTCTAGCCAGATCCCCACCCAGATCCAACACCAGTCTGTATACTTCTAGCCAGATCCCCATCCAGATCCAACACCAGTCTGTGTACTTCTAGCCAGATCCCCATCCAGATCCAACACCAGTCTGTATACTTCTAGCCAGATCCCCACCCAGATCCAACACCAGTCTGTGTACTTCTAGCCAGATCCCCATCCAGATCCAACACCAGTCTGTGTACTTCTAGCCAGATCCCCATCCAGATCCAACACCAGTCTGTGTACTTCTAGCCAGATCCCCACCCAGATCCAACACCAGTCTGTGTACTTCTAACCAGATCCCCACCAAGATGCAACACCAGTCTGTGTACTTCTAGCCAGATCCCCATCCAGATCCAACACCAGTCTGTGTAATTCTAGCCAGATCCCCACCCAGATCCAACACCAGTCTGTGTACTTCTAGCCAGATCCCATCCAGATCCATACAGTAAAAGCTGTCTGGTGAAAACCCCTGCTGAAGTGCTGTACCTTCACACACAAGCTAGTTGACAGGAAAATAGTCGTATTCAAAGTAGTTATATTGCACCATGGTGACCATTCTTTCGACTCTCATGTCCTTCTTGAAGATGGTTCGGAATGCATAATGCTTCTCCCCATGAAGACTCAACAACAATGTCAATTGAAGGAGCCTTCACCTCATGATACCTGGTGCTGGTGAGAAACTGTCTCCTGTACATAGCCTCCAAAACAAATGCAGACACTTGGCTAGACTGCCACAGTTTGAAAGGGTCAAGCCCCTAATCCTGATTGCGGCAGTCAACCCCACCTAATCACACAAAACGGGGCCTCCAGATGAGCCAGCAGCCATCTGCACAAGTCTGGGTTGGACCTTGCAGGGCTGAGCTAGAGACTTGGAAAGAAACCTTCAGCAAAGACAATGGCATTGACATAGCTGACATAGCCCCAGAACACTGAGGCCATAAGAAGTGAGGAGAAACTCTGGCTGGAAGCCCTCACCCCACGTCATCCTTTAGACCTCGTCCTTGAAAACGTTAGGATTAGTTACCAGAATCAGGATCAGAGAATTTTGACAATGTGGGACTATTTACTAGAATTAATATTTTAGAAAATAGCTGTCAGGATTACCAAGGGACTAGCCTCGACACCCAGGCTTTCATTTTCGTCCGCCTTGCGCGAAAACGGAAAGCCTGGACTAACGCGCGTTGGAAAGTGGCCTTGAGGGGGGTGTCAACCTTCTGGGGTGGGCGTCGCTCTAAATGATGTGACGTAGAACAGCAGTGGACGGGCGTGGGAGGGGCCGGAGATGACGACACGTTAGTGAGATCAAATCAGAGCGCAGCACTTCCGCCGTGTGGATCCCACGACACCCCCGCCCCCCAAGGCCAAAATCATTGAGGGCTAGACCAGGCTACCAAGGGACAAATCCGTGATGGTGCCATAGCCAACAATGCTCCTAATGACATGCTCCAACTGTGTTCCAAAATTCATGCTGTTATCATCAAAATACTGCACATAGAGGCTGGACTACGTGCTATTCTTGTGGATACACACAAGGGGGTGGGGAGGGGGGCTGGGGTAATATGGTCTAAATGACTAAATACTACTTCTGAATGTGAATATGTCATATGTTCAGATTGGATAAGTTACGACAGTCTTATATCATATTTTGGAAGCCCCCCCCAATAATCTTTATCTGCGTGCTGGCCACTCTAACCAAAATGGTTACCTCACCTAGAATTTAGTATTGAAAGTTAAACTTTTAAAGTTGTAAACGACAACTAAATTTAACATGGAGATGGAAACTCACTTCGGTTTTAGCTAATTTTAGCTTGTTTTGCTTGCTATTTTTGTCAATATACACCAATAATGGATGAAAAAATTATTTTATATATATATATATATTTTATGTGTAATTAGGTTTAGGTAGCAAATGCTACTCCTGATTGTGAATCCATAGATATCCCATATGTACAGATTGGACAATTTGATCAAAAGTTACAACAGTTTACATGTTTTGGTATAGGGTTGGCACCTTGTTACGCCCCCTACAGGCCAAATATTTAATTTGTGTGCGGGCCACTCGAACCAAAATGGTTCTATAGACCCTCACCAACAAATTAGGACTGAAAGTGAAACTTTTACAAGAGTTGTAAATGACATCCACATTTAGCATGGAGACGAAACCCCACTATGACCAACGATCACGAACCGATCGCTTTACATACACTTGCTCTGTTCGCGCCAGTAAAAACGATGAACCAGCTGCACACCGCCAGTAAGCCAAATAATTACCTCAATCCATTATTTTTCCACATAGGCCCAATGTTTTATATACAGTATAGGAGGCCCCTATATATGTTGTATATTTAATTAAAAGTTTATAATGGAATGGCTGAAACCTTGCCAAATTATGGAGTCATCTCCATTCTCCACAGTTCCTGGAGGAGATACAGAATGTGCTACTCTGGATGCAGTTATTATTATACTGTTGGAATCCATTTTCAGTCAAAAGGGTACTTGATGGAAGTACTTAGATAAGGTACATTGAAGATTGGCTGTATAATAAGTTGTACTATTAATACGACAAACTACGTTGTAGTTCTGGGCTTATAAGGCTATATAGCATACTGCAGTTGCAGTATCATAAAATGTGCAACTGTTTTATGGTGACTTGTAAGTCGTCACCACAAATAAATTGCCAATCTACAAGCTCACATCTCATAGTTGTGAAGCTTTGTATCTCTTTTTGCATAACACCTTTTGCTGACAGTAAAAAAGGCATCCCCAAAATGCGTATGCCAGTGTTAAAGTTGTTAGAACATCTTATTTCATTCCAAGAGCCCTCAATTACAAGATGAGGTTTTTATTCTGAAAGGGCTTTGGTCCAAGACGAGATAAAGGACAAAACTAATTATGAGATTTCTTTTTGCTTCTTCTTTTTTGTCTTTTTTTAAAGGACAATGCAATTTTTACAAATTCTACCAGACTGCGGTTTTGAAAGAAACACTTTAGATAATCATCTACAGTATGTGCCATGATGGATGAATGGGGATCTGGCTAATGAACCTTTTTCATGTGAAGTATGGGTGGCCTCAGTCGCAGCCCGAATGCCTTACTCCAGGCAACGTTAACACCATTCACTACCGAGTTACGGAACAATCTTTGTGGCTCCAGTAAAAAAAGAAAAAAAAAAAAAGAATAACACTACACCACACACACACACAAGCACGCACATACACGCCCGCACACACACACACACACACACACACACACACACACACACACACACACACACACACACACACACACACACACACACACACACACACACACACACACACACACACACACACACACACACACTAATGTGCTCATCCTCGCCACGGTTTAGCCCCCTTTTTTTCCAGCAGCGCTCCGAGACCAGGGGCGGATGTAACATTTCCCAATTGGGGGGGGCAGAAGAAAATGGTAAGGGGGCAGCTTCATCGCCCGTGGCGCGATGCTCCGCACCCATACCATTTTCAGTAGTGTTTCAAATACTTTTAAATATAAGCACTGAAATATCTTGGGTTGTTTTGCATGCCATCATGTTTGGTGGGGCAGACTGGGCATTTAGGAGGGCATTGCCCCCCCATGCCTATGCCTAGATCCGCCCCTGTCCGAGACACGTTATGAGTCAGTGTGAATTGTCTTCTGTGGGCGAGCAGAGCCCACCACAAGTCCCCATGTTATGCTGGGCCCCCACGCGGTTGACACAGCCCAGCAATCAGCGCCAGCGTCAAGAAACCCCAACACGTGCGGCAACCCAAGATAATTTCCCTCTAATTGAGCGGTAACAAAACAAGACTGGGGCCCTCATACTACCCCCCCTCCCCCCTCACTTTGTACCAAGAGGAGGGCGGTAAGGAGAAAAAAAAAAGGAAAAACAAACAAACGTCAACATTTATCCGCCAAACCAAAATAGTCGGCCACCGTAACCCTCCTCCACCCCCCCCCCCCCCCCCCCCCTCGCCTAGTAGTCGTCGTCTTCCTTCTCCTCCTCCCCCTTTAAGAAAAGCCAGTTGTTCGCTAGCATGCCGTGCCAACGTCCATCACCCCCCACCCCCCACGCACCCCAAAAAAAAAGCGACCAGGTGGTTCTCGTTGACTGGGGGCCCAGTGGCAGCTCCCCGCCAGAGGAAATTGGCTCGTCCGCGCACGTTTATTGCTCGCGAGCTCGAACGAGCTGAAGCTGTTGGAGAACCCCCCCCCTACCCCCCCACCCCTTTCCAGCCCACACTCGCCTGCTGCATGAAGGGGGTTGTGGGTGGGATGGGGGGCTCAGAGAGGACACCCCCCCCCTAAAGAAAACAGCTGCACCATCCAAAGGAACAATTAGAAACACCCTTTTCCTATTAGTGCCCACCATTACCCGCCATTGTGTGGAATTAGCGCCAGTCCCGTGGAATAAGTGGATTTTAATATGTAGGCTCGTATTTGTGTGCGCGTGTGCGTGTGTGGAGTGTGCGTGGTTCCTTCTGTAGGAAGTGGCCTGCTTCTGACACACTTCCAAATGGAGACGACCGAGAGATGAGTTCAAGAGGTAGTTGAGTACAAAGCATTGCTATCTGAATGTTACGAAACAGTAAAAATGAATGTCCCATTTCAAATGTCACAAGTCGTTTGAAAATGGCAGATCTGTTGCAACGCATTGTGAGCTTGTAGATCAACCATAATCAAAATTTACAAAGTAAAATTAACTAATGTCTTCAAATAATTGTAGTGGAAGTAAAAGTACAGTATTTGGCTCTAAAATGCAGTGGAGTAAAAATACAGACATTTTGAAATACTCCAGAATGCTATACTGCTATGCTATACTCTAGGTCAGGGGTGCCCAACCTTTTTTGACCCAAGATCTACTTTTCAGCAGCCAACCACTCCGGGATCTACCAGTCCAATATCAACATTTAAAACCACACGCATCGTTGCCAGCCTGCAGTAACTTCACAACAACACAACACTACTTGGTTTTACCACTTTACTTTATGCCCATATAAGCATAAAGTACAACAGACTTGGTCAAACACTGCCATTGCAAATGCAATCATAAGAAAAGTCTATTACACATTGCAGAACAATACTGTTGGCATAATTCACAGACTGCACACACACACACACACACACACACACACACACCACACACACACAACACACACACACACACACACACACACACACACACACACACAACACACACACACACACACACACACACACAAGCCTCATGCCATATTTGTCCATACATAGTCTTAATAGTACCCAGCCATCATTTTGTTAGTATGTATTTATCCTGTTATTTTAACAGGCTTAAAACACATCTAGCATGAAAAGAGAAAACTTTACAACAGAAAACAGAAGGGGGTCTATTAGGACAATTGACCACTGTAGTCTGTCAGTCACAATGTGGGACAGGGTGTCAATTTGTGGGATTGAAAAGTTTTTGAAATGAGAGACTGTCCCACGCAAAGAAGGACTTCTGGTCACCCTGTGACTGTCCCACAGAAACGGGGACATCTGGTCACCCTCAAAGGCTCAAACTACTCCGCTCCGACACACACACACACACACACACACACACACACACACACACAACACACACACACACACACACAACACACACACACACACACACACACCACACACACACACACACACACACACACACACACACACACAAGCTAAGCTACCAACACACACAAGCTAAGCCAGCTACCAACGCGACTTTGTACTGCTTTGAGAGCAAAACAACTTGCCCCACTGCGGTACAGACTTTAAAAAAAACCTTTCAAATACTCACATTCTGTTTCTGAACGTGAGGGTTCCGAGGTGATACAGCTACTAGTGTCAGTTCCATGCTCATGTTGTTGTGATGACGTATTTGCTGTGGGACACGTGTGATAGCTAGGTTGCCAGGTCGGGTGTTATTTTTTACTGGGAGGCTCATGGAAAGGCTTCATGGAAATCTGGCACCCTCTTGAACACACGCACGCACGCACAATCGCTCTTTTTTCTTTTCCATCCCATTTTTTTCTCTTTCCCCCGCATCTCCCGCGATCGACTAGTGATCACGCCGCGATCGACTGGTAGACCGCGGACCCACGTTGGGCAGGCCTGCTCTAGGTGAATGTAATGAGGTGGTTACCATACGCCACCGTGAGAGGGTGTATGACTATGAACACGCCTGTCACTAACATTTTCCCAACACATAGTGGCCCCATTCTGGGGTGAATATGATTCTGCAAAAAATATCCCACGACGAAGTCGCTATATACAGTACCGTATCGCCTGCATTTGGTGTGTGTATATAGAAGGAAAAGGGAGAGGGCCGAGTACAGATCCCTGGGGGACACTGGACAAGGAAATATATACAGGGGTTTAAGTGTGCATTACCAAGCTCTCATAAATGCTGTCTCCCAGCTTGGATATGAATGCAGCCTGCTTGTGCTTATGGTATATTTGTCTGCAGTGTCAGGAGCATTCGCAGGTGTCAGGAAAAGGGCTGAGGCTGTGGCTAAGCTAAAGTACTGTATATACAGCATACAGTATAGTGTTGTTCTGTCTCTGAGCTTATTAAGGAGCTGCTCCTTACAGTACCTCTACTGGAAACATGGTATAGAGCAGGGGTTTTCAACCTCTTTGACACCACCGACCACCATTTGATGACACTTTCACTCCAAAGACCTAAAACTAAAGAATTCTTTTGGTTTTGTTTTGACAATTCCAGGCTTTTGCAAACAAAACAGTGTAGACTTCTGAATTAAATAGTGCTAATTCAGATGAATATTTTAACTCTGGAGAGTGTGAAAATGAAACCAAATGGACCCGCAGGGGTCCATTTCCATCATTTAGACTGGGGACCACCTGGAGCCATCTCAAGGACAACTGGTGGTCCCCGGAACCACCAGTTGAAAACCCCTGGAATAGAGGCGTGATAAAACAGAACAGCGCCTAAAGAGGTTTTGCGTTGAAATTATTTTAAACGTTAAGTCACTTTCTTTAGCATGTAAACATGAATAAAGAAGTGGTCAAAACGCGGCGTGTCGTTTGCATCCGTACGTAACCCACAGCCCTGTAAACCGAGCAGAAAAGCCTCTACACAAATGTACCACTTAAGCAACCACACCAGCCACACTAGCCATGGTAGTCGCCACTTATTTTATACTCTAGCTCTAACAACACGCCCAAAATAAGGACGTCAGGTTGACAAGTTGTTAAATTGAGACAGGAGATTCGACTGCCTGCCTATATACAGTTATGCAGAAATAACACGCTAAAAAGAACTCCGCCTGAAGTCACAAACAGTCCAGTCCGTGGCTGGACTGCTCTTCTGCAGGCCAATCACTATACTTTCCTCTCTCCCAGGGCTGGCTGGCGATGCTCTCTGTGGAGTTACTGTACCAGTGGGCTCTGATGATTAGATTTAAATGTCAAAAGCCATAGGACAATACAGTTATCTTCCAAATTATGGCCCATTAAAAGGGCCTAAGCAGTGTGTCTCCCCACCCCCCCACCCCCCCCTCAACCCTCCACCAACTAATCACCCGTCAGATTCATCATCTCACAGAATGGGGCATAATTTGGGGGGACGTGCCTTCCTCTCTCTTTCCCTCCCTCCCTTCCGTGCGTGTGTGTGTATGCGTGCATGTCCTGAAATAGTCGAGAGAGCGCAAGCGCATCATGGCCAGACCCTCTAATGTTATGATCAGCATGTGTATGACTCGTGCGTGTGTGTGTGTGCGTGTGTGTGTGTGTGTGTGTGTGTGTGTGTGTGTGTGTGTGTGTGTGTGTGTGTGTGTGTGTGTGTGTGTGTGTGCACGTGCACATCCATGGAGCGCTTGTGCAGCAGCTCCAGAGGGGGGTTGTTCATGCAGCGCCTCAGGCCAGTACCCATTAGAGAGAGAGAGAGAGAGAGAGAGAGAGAGAGAGAGAGAGAGAGAGAGAGAGAGAGAGAGAGAGAGAGAGAGGGAAGCAGAGGCAGGAGTCCTCATTTAGGCAGCCGGAGCAGCAGGCTGTGCTCCTCCACCAGCAGCCAAAAGACAGACAGACGGAGGGATGGAGGGATGGAGGGATGGGGAGGCCTCCCTCCCTCCATCTGCCTCTCCTCTCCCTCTCCTCTTAATTCATCCCGCTGTCCTCGGGGCGTCATGGAGAGGCGTGCACCCCAAATAATGGAGTCTCCACCTCGGCACGCACCAGAGAAAGAGAGAGAGAGAGAGAGAGTGAGAGAGAGGTGTTTAATATTCTCACTACCATCCATTTACCCCTACCAGTTCCTTCACACTTTTCCCCTCTCTCTCTCTCTCTCTCTCTCTCTCTCTCTCTCTCTCTCTCTCTCTCTCTCTATCTCTCACTCTCTCTCTCTCTGTCTCTCACCGCCGCAGTCTGCCGATTCTTTTCATCTTTGCTTTTGATGTTCTCACCTGATCTCTCCCTCCCTCCCTCCCTCCCTCTTTCTTTCCCCCACTCCTTCCTCGCACTACGGTATAGCTCTCCTCCTGCCCTCTCCTTTTCGCTCGCTCCACGAGGGCCTGTAATCGTCGATCTGGCATAAGTTGGATTGCTTTTATCTGGCGTCACGGTCGTATCAGATGTAGGACGTATGGGGGCTCTTCAGGAGAGCCCAGGAAATGAGCCGAGTATCTGAGATGGTCTCTTCCTTCTGCCTCCCGCGTTCCTCTCTCTCTCTTTCTCTCTGCTATAAAGATGCCCTCCGCACACGCACACACACACACACACACACACACACACACACACACACACACACACACACACACACACACACACACACACACACACACACACACACACACACACACAGAGACAGCTCACTCTTCTCCTATTCATCTTCTCTGCATTGCGTCCTCAACTTGCATTCCTCCTTCTCTCTCATCCTTTGTCTTGCCTTTCAGCTCAAATCCCATCTCTCTTTCTTGCTCTAATCTCTTTCTCTCTCTCTCTCTCTGCCATTGTCTGTGTCAACAATGTGTCTGTTTCTGTCTTCCCCTCTCTCTTTCAGTCGGTCTTCTAGAGCTGCAACGATTAATCGTAATCAAATCGATTATTCAATTAGTTGTCAACTATTTCAGTATAACCGATTAATGGGTTTGTCAACTAATCACTGAAGTTTTTACGTGTTTCCCCACTTAACCATAGTGTTTAACCAGTGTTAAGTGTAACAAATTCCAGCCATATTCAACATTTTACTGTCATTAATTAATATACCTTATATATGTTGTGTGGACAACTGGTCATCTGTGGACATCTGTGTTTCCTAGACCTGGAGGTCTGAAGAAATCATTAACATGGTGAAACACAACTTGATGTCATCATTAAGTTGTGTTTCACCATGTTCATGATTTTTCTTTTAGGACCTGTTTTTCTGAGAGTGTACAAATGAAACCACATTTGTACACTCCCAGGAAATGAAAAAAAATGAAATGAAAAATGAAAATGGGTGGAATTACCCTTTAAGGTGTTAGCTAAATGAGAGTGGCAATCCGATAAATCAATGAATCGTTTAAATAACCGTCTGATGAAACGAAAATAATCGTTAGTTGCAGCCTTACTGTCTTCTCATTTCTACTGCCTCTCTCTCTCTCTCTCTCTCTCTCTCTCTCTCTCTCTCTCTCTCTCTCTCTCTCTCTCTCTCTCTCTCTCTCTCTCTCTCTCTCTCTCTCTCTCTCTCTCTCTGTGTGAGAGGGTAGTGCATTAAGCCCCCCTGCCCGCCCCTCCCCACCATTATGGATTGACTTTATAAATAGCATCCGTGCGTCCTGTAAAAGTTTTTCATTACATAGAGACATCAGCCGATCAATAGAAGTCCCACGCTAAATCCAATTACCAAAAAATGTCCATGGCCACAAAAAAAAAGAAATGAAGAATTATAGCCTATAGTATATACCGGTATTATATAAAATTTAAGACTGAGCGACGACCTTGTTATACGTCTGGAGAGTTTCGATAAGAGCAGTTATAGAAATTATGTGAAAGGGAATGGGAGGTAATTAATGTGAGTGAGTGAGTGGGTGAGTGAGGTGAGTGAGTGAGTGAGTGAGTGAGTGAGTGAGTGAGTGAGTGAGTGAGTGAGTGAGTGAGTGAGTGAGTGAGTGAGTGAGTAATAACGAAAAACTCCCATATCTGTTGGGCTAAGTACAACAATGTGCAAAACACTGCAGCAAGATTTGTGAGCTGCTGTGACAGGAGGATATAACGGAACACAACCAGCCTAAAGACTAATCATTGTGTGCATTCTTGCATCAAGTGACACCGCTTACATAGACATTCATTCATGGAAGATTCTTTCAAAACGTAAACGTACTGTCAAAGGTACAAACTTTTTGTATTGTCGTACTGTTGCATTGTGCTTCTTGCGTTGGCAATGCAAACGTGCATTTTCTCAGGCCAATGAAGTGCTGAGTGAGTGAGTGAGTGAGTGAGTGAGTGAGTGAGTGAGTGAGTGAGTGAGTGAGTGAGTGAGTGAGTGAGTGAGTGAGTGAGTGAGTGAGTGAGTGCATGAGCCAGCGAATGAGATATGACCATATAGAATGTAGAAACAAAGCCTGGAGACTAAGGGAGGAGGGCTATAGGATGAAAAGTTGATGGATGCTGCTAGAGCATGGAAAATATGTGTAGGTGTGTGTGAGAGGGAAAGGAGGAGTGATCACACACACCCACACACACACACGCAGCTGCACATGCACAGCTTTAATATAGAGATACGAATGCACACATGTGCCCATGCACACACGCACGCACACACACACACACACACACACACACACACACACACACACACACACACACACACACACACACACACACACACACACACACACACACACACACACACACACACACACACACACACACACACACGTACACACGCTATTCTGCTACCGGTGCAGGGCTCTGAAGTAAGAGGCCCAGCTTTAAAAAAAAGAACTCCATGGGAGCCATGCTGATCCATGCTAGGGGGATTTTACACAGCAGACCTCCAGAAGAGCTGCAGCAGCTGGAAAGAAGACAAGCAGCTAGGGAGAGAGAGAGACAGGGGCGGATCTATGCAAGGGCATGGGGGGGCAATGCCCCCCGTAAATGCCCTGTCTGCCCCACCAAACACAATGGCATGCAAAACAACCCAAGATATTTCAAATTTAAGTGCCTATATTTAAATGGTTTGAAACACTAATACTACTGCTACTAACTAACTACAATTGTGGCGCCACTAAACCAACAGCATTGAAAACAGAAAACTCTCTGAGTCAGAGCTTTAGCTTTATGGATGCTGCATGTCTGTTGCAACTTCAACAACTACTGATGTCATTATGGATGCTTATACTTGCCGAATATAAGTCCTGTAACTGAAGAGAAAATGGTATGGGGGCCGCTCCCATACCCCCCCCCCCCCCCCAATTGGGAAATGTTACATCCGCCCCTGGAGAGTGAGAGAGAAGGAAAAACAGAGAGAGAGAAAAACAGGAGGAGCCCAGAGTGTCATTTCTCTGCCTGTCAGTCCCCCACACACCACACCACACCGTACACACACACACACACACACACACACACACACACACACACACACACACACACACACACACACACACACACACACACACACACACACACACACACACACACACACACACACACACACACACACACACACACAACCCCACACACACACACACACACACACACACACACACACACACAGAGATGGGGATGCTACGCGGGGACAATTACCGACTGACACTTCATCATGGGCCGTGCGACAGCCGCTGACGGCCCTCGTCCAAACAAATGATTCCGGGGGTCGAGGTTGCAGGAGGCTCGCCTTAAGCCCCCCCCTGCCCTGAGTTATAATGCGTCGCCGAGCCGCTAGACCAACCGTTGCCTGCATGGGAGGAGAGAAGAGAAGGACCCACCCGATCCGCAAGCTTGCGACATGTCGCAAAACGACGGCGCGACGTGACGTATAGATAGAGCGGCTTGCAAGGCGACCGTTGGCTGTTTGTTTTGGTTTTCCGGGGGGTGGGTTTGTGCGACACCTTGCGGCGTGTGGCGGGCAAATATAAATCTCAGGCGATGTCATCATCAGTCGCCCGTTGGCCTCGGCTGTTAGCCTGCGGCCGCTGCACTGCGTTAGCATGCACAAACAGACACACACACCATGTCACACGCATGCATGCGTGCACGTCGCACACGCACGCACATTATTGTCTCTGTCAAGCATAAAACTCATACTGTTATGTCCGCAACGGCGGCTTTTCAGGATTCAAATAAATTGAAGAAGCATTCAGGGATTTCGGGTGATTTAGGGGGGAAAAAACGGTCCACCCCAGTAACAAGATATGCACATGCACCTGCTCTACAGTGGGGGAACACACAGCAGGCCAATAGCATGTGTTCCAAGCCCCGTCTCCCACTCGATCTTGACTGGAGGATGCCACCCCCCCTTTAATCCGATTGGTTGAAGGCTTTGTCTCCCAGAAGCCCAAACTGAAACTAGGGTTTTTTGTTTTTTTTTTTGTTTTTACCTCAGGGGCTCACTGTGGACATGGAGGAACTCCTTATATGGTCAGCACTCTCTATAGCAGGGAGGGGTATCACAACAAAAGAAAAGAATAAGTGATACTTCAGTTAAAGTTAAATCACTGAGTTTGAAAAAAGCTAAATAAGCAGATTTACAAGGTCGGAATTCGAGGTTGCGGATCATCTATACTCTCGATACTTTCAATGCGACGTGGTGGTACCATGAAGTAGGGGGGGGGCGTCAATTCGCAGAGAAAAAAACATGTAAAGTAAAAAAAAATATGGATGGCCGGTTGCCTCCACACGCCTGGTGGAAAGAAAACTACATTAAAAGAGACTCTTCTACGACCACCTCCTTCCTTTAAGAAAAACACATTTATCAGTAAGGTTGGCGGGTGAGGGGAGGTGGGGGGTCGTGGGGGGGGGGGGGGGGGGGGTGTTGATGGAGGTAGTGGAGGGAGGGGAGGGGAGGTGGGGGGGGGGTATTCCACAGTGCTGTCAAAGCCCCTTCCCCCCCTTTGGGTATAGAGAGGGAGCTCTTCATCTTGGTAGGGGGAAACAGGACTCACACAAAATACACAAACTACACATGGCGTGCACACTGCACACGCACAGACTGGGCACACACACACACACACACACACACACACACACACACACACCACACACACACACACACACACACACACACACACACACACACACACACACCCTTCACAACTAATCAGATAATGGGGTTAAACAGCGTTTTTTTTTTATTATTATTATTAAAGCCAGGGAGGCACAAAAAAGAAGCAGCAGCATGCAATGCAATGAGCATGGAGACGTGTACTGTACACTATGCATCAATTAACCTACAGTGTCTGTATGGGAGATGGAGACTATACCACGATGAGTTAGATCCAAAAGATTACCTTCGCTAGAGGCAATACTCTCCAACCGCCCCCATCCCCCACCCACCCACTGCACGCACGCACGCACGCACGCACACACGCACACACACACACACACACACACACACACACACACGCACGCACGCACGCACGCACGCACGCACGCACGCACGCTCCATAGCAAAGCTACAGTATGAGCTTTCCTTGCCTTGAGTTTGGCAGAGCTGCTGCTAAGTATAGATCCATAAACTAGGCCAGTCCCTAATACCGGAGGGCAAAAAACGAGAAGCCTATAGTTTTTCCCTTTCTCTCTCTCTCTCTATCTCTCTCTCTCTCTCTCTCTCTTTAAACCAGAACCTTGAATTAAAGACAAAAAACGAAGAAGAAAGGAAAGCATTGGAGGGGGAGGGGGAGGGAAGGAGGGGGGCAGCGCATGGGGAAGGACCTACGGAGAGCCAGCCGAGGTCCCTGAGCTGCGAGCGCCGCAGCGGCAGATGAATAAAAACGTTGCCTGTGATCCCAGCGTGAGAGAGGCTGATGAAACAACGACGCGGGACAAACATCAAACGCTTCGCTAATGCGCTCCGCTCCGCCTGAAAAACAACACTTTGTAGAAGAAAGAGAGAAAATAAACAATTGCCGGTGGTTTCTTCTTCTGCGTGCTTTCGGGACGTATCGCGTTTGCAGTGCACTCCTCCGTCGACTATGTTATAGCATACTATTTGTGGAATGATGAGGGGGTTGGGGGAGGATTATAGGTGGAGGTCAAAGAGATATAGAGAGAAATATCCAGGGGAAGGGGTGAATGATGAAAGAAAAAAATGATGATCAAAGATTACAACACGTCAGGGAGGAGGGCTATAGCCTGGTGAACGCTGTGCTTGTTGTTCACAAAGCATCCCTTATTAATAATATCACACCGTTATGTGGAGGTGGCCTTAACTCAACGGTATAGAGTCCTTGCCCTACATCAGTGGTTTTTAACCTTTTTGATACCAGGGCCCACCATTTATTCAGCATTTGAGCCATGGACCGCCATTTGAGGACATTTTTTGTGTCCCACAGACCCCAAAACTAAAGATTTCTTTTGCTTTCGTCCCACAATTCCAGGCTGGATTTGGGAAACAAAACAGGCAAACATACAGATCAAAATGACCATTAATCTCCTACATTCTCTGATTGTGTATAGACTGTGTAAGGCTAATTCAGAGAGCGTAAAAATGAAACCAAATGGACCCTTGCGGGTCCATTTGGTTTCATTTTTACGTTCTCAAGAGTTACATCCGGACCACTGGTTGAAAAGCACTGGCCTACATGCATACACAGCCCACCACACGCGCGCACACACACACACACACACACACACACACACACACACACACACACACACACACACACACACACACACACACACACACACACACACACACACACACACACACACACACACACACACACACACACACACGCAGACCCGTGCACGGCTGTTAAGTGATCCTCTGCCGGCCTTTATCGCTGAATTGTTTTCATTCATATTACCGACGCTCTCCATCAGCATTCACTCACTTGATAAATGTGTTCATTGCACCCCCCCCCCTCCCTTTCAACACCATAAATATGAAATGGTTGCTGGTCCGGGAGGTGGAGTGTGTGTATGTGTGTGTGTGTGTGTGTGTATGAGGGGGGGGGGGGGGTAAAAATGAAGGGCAGGAGAGGGGAAAAAACTGGTGGAAAGCCATGCATCACGCTGGAAAGGCCCTTGAGAACGCTTTCAATCTTTCAATCAATATCGCGCGCCGGGCCTCGTGTATGCCATCATTAAAAGGAGGACGCTTCCCCGTTTATTTATCATAAGGACGTGCGGCTGACAGCTTCCTGTAAACAAGCTGTGTGTGTGTGTGTGTGTGTGTGTGTGTGTGTGTGTGTGTGTGTGTGTGTGTGTGTGTGTGTGTGTGTGTGTGTGTGTGTGTGTGTGTGTGTGTGTGTGTGTGTGTGTGTGTGCGTGCAATATTGTAGATAATGTACTGTGCTTTCATAATGCTCCCACTCCCCGAATGAAGGCCTTTTCTGCCGTCCTCTATGAAAACAAATGGTCGTCACTATCGTCGCACACACACATACAGTATGTTATGGATGTCCTCTGATTTGCAGTGTTTTGTAAGACGGGCACGTCACCAATCGACCGCTGGATATGGGACTATATTCGAAAATGCATTTTAAAACGTTAGTTTGAATGCAGCCTGACTGTGTAAACAGGAGCATGGGTATAATGAAGGGATAACTACCAAACAACAAACTTATGAGGCAAAAAAATAAACAGGGAAAAAAACACACAAGCTGAACAAACACAGGTGGAAAACTGTCTGGTTTCCCTTGAAGTCCCTATTTAACTGCATGTGTACCTGTGTCTAGGGGTGGAACGATACAGTAACTGCATTCAAAAACCAGCAAAATTAACTATGTATTGTATCATATCGTTTTGCAATGCAAATAATCTGTATAATCGGTATTGAATCAGATAATTAATTGCATTAATACTACATCAAATTTAGCATGTTTACAAGAAAAAAAGAAAGAGTGGTTTAATTCATAGTTTACTTAGTTTAATTACTTATTTTGATCTAGTACTGCAGTAATCCTACAAGAGATTTAGCATTTTTAAAAGAAAAAAGAAAATGAGTGGTTTATTACCTACTTGAAGGCAATACCAATGTATTTTAAATAGTTACTATAACAATTTCAGGTCTTTGAATCGTATAGTATAGGATCGCATCGCCAGAATGACCCAATATTGTAATATATGTTACGTATGGTCAGCCATGTATCGTGATACGCATCGAAACACTGTTAAAATGTATCATTACACCCTTAGTTGTGACACATACAGTAATAAACTACATCACACTGGCGACAACAGAGAGACTTTCATGAAGTGTTGTTGGAGTGGGAGGAAACCGGACCACCCACGGGGGAAGCAACACTGAAGACTGGGTATAGAAACAAGCTCCACTTCCACACAGAAACAGAAGAGGCTCATGGCGGGTTCAAACCCAGGAGCTTATCCTGACAAATGCATAATTCATGTTTGACTGGAATAAGCATTAATAATAACCGGAAGCAAATTAATTTGCAGTCCCTTTGAAGCTTGATGGTGTAAACACTGAAGTAGACCAGATTGTCCACTGTAGTTGCATCATTAGTTGTACTAGGTGCTGCATGTGCATGGGCACTGGGCAGGTCACCATGCCTCCATGTCCAATGAGGGCAGAGATTCCCTGGATTCATAGACCAGTGGTTCCCAAAGCTTTTCTTTTTTATCCCCACTATGTTTAATGCACTTTTTTCACCCAGTGCCAATTACCTAATGTGATCCTAGGCTCTACACACCCTCCGCCAGCCTGAGGAGGCAGCGCACTGGCCTCATGCTTCCTTCAATGCATGAAGAGTCCAAGCTGCCTTCTTTTCACCTGGCAGGGGGGAGTCCCTGATTGGGACGTAGCGCGTGAAAGGAACACGTTATTCCAACCAGTTCCTGTGCCCTCCATCAGGCGCTCCGGCTGGCCAGGGGGAGGCAGTCTGGAGACCAGGATTACTGCATGTTTTTGTGAGGGTATCTACCATTGGGGACTTGGGGGGGAACATGCAAACTCACACTGACAGGCCCTTTCACCAACCCCGCCTCGGGTATGGGCACTGATGACGTGGAGGAGGAAACATACCGCCAGCATCCAAATGGCCCGTTGGAGTCCATTTGGTGCCATTTGTACAGTCTCAGAGTTACAGACCCATAAGGGTTGGCTCCAAACATTTAGCTGGCTACTCCCTGGAACTCCCTCAAGGACCCCTGGAGGTGGAACCACTGTCAGAGACAAGGTAGTCAACTTGAGTCAAGATTGGCACAATCTTTGTTGAATGTGACATCAATAAAGCGACTCTGTGGTCCACATGGATTCAGGTTATGTTTCAGAACATAATAGACTCTCTAGTGTCTCTATAAGTAAGTCAGCAGGATACTGTAAGACTTCAAATGGCCGACATCAGAATTCTTTCTAATATTGTATATTTGAATTTGTGTATTTGTATGTGCCATTAATGTTAATGTATCTTTGTTAATACTATGAGATACCAGGGTTCCGGGGGGTCCCCAGCAAAATGTGTTTATCAGCAACACAGACATTTTAATAACCACTTATCCATTTACACGTTTTCTGTTCATAACCAGACAATCAACAAGCTCACAGCATTCAGTGAGTGATCGGTTCGCGCTGTTGCACAAAACATTGTTCAGAAGAGGATGGCTTCGGCAGCCAAAATACAGAACGCTTGAGTTCTTATTGGCCACGAAAATGATTGAGAACGAAGCGATCTATAATGTGTAAATAATGAGTGTCTGAGTCTGGCTGGGCTGATCAAACCAGAGCAGGTGGGGGTGTGCAGACAGACACACAGACACACAGACAGGCTGACCCACACAGACGAAGACAAATGGATCTAGCAGGGGGTAGCCGTGTGTGTGTGTGTGTGTGTGTGTGTGTGTGTGTGTGTGTGTGTGTGTGTGTGTGTGTGTGTGTGTGTGTGTGTGTGTGTGTGTGTGTGTGTGTGTGTGTGTGTGTGTCATGTGGTAATGGACACTGACCTGCCAGGGAGGCAGTGTGGAGGGGCTCATTCCTGCACATGCCCCTGGCCTCTGAAACCCGACACTAGCCAAACAAAAAAAGTGCTGGACGTGCACACATGGCCCGTGCACAACTAGCACGCACACACAAATACACAGGCACACACAAACCTCTAGCAGTACGGAAGATCTGATGGGGAAAAAAGGATCCGACATTCCACAGGTTGGTCCACATCAGTGGGGTGCCAACGGAGAAGACAGCGGGAGACCGAATGACTGAGGAAGACAGATTGTGTGTGTGTGT
>CM076981.1:28484305-28489305 GCA_039105355.1 Benthosema pterotum
GTCATCCATTCATCCAAGCAGGTGCACATTGGAGGCTAAAACGAGGCAACCACTGTGTGAAGTGCACGTACACGCGTGTTTTATTTGTGCGTGCGTTAGTGCGTGTGTGCAGGCTAAAGCTGAACGATTTTTGAGAAAATAAATCTAATTGTGGTTTGTTTGACCCACATTGCGTTTGCGATTTGACTCGCTATATATCTTTCTTAACTAAGTCTGTCCCAAAAAATGTGAATATTCAAAGGTTTGTTAATTGGCACAGATTTTGAACATTAAAAAATAATGCAAATGGAAAAATAATTCTAGTTAAGTTTTCATATCAATTTTGATCAAAATAAATAGAGCTTGTAGAGCTGCTCCTCAAATTCTCCAAGACGACTAGATTTTTTTTAACAGTTTATTCGAGTTTATTTGAGGGACAGAAGTATGAGTGAAACAGGAACAATTATGGCACTTGAACACTGATTGCTGTCATTCAGTTTCAATTTGAAAACAACTAATTGTTCAACCTTTTGGTGTGCATGATGGTGGTACATGTCTAACAGTAAATGGCTGGTATTCTCGATCGCTGTGGTGTAGCCAGGTATGGTGTAAGTCTTCTCATTGGCTGCATGGCAGCAAATCAGGTCTGGGGCCTTGGGTGTAGGCCAAAAGCCTTTACCACCAGACCTGGGCCTGGGCTTACCAAATAATTACCCATGATGAATAAAACCAGCCACCAAGAGCTCCAACCTGTGATGAACAAAGTAGGGGAGTACAGTAACATTTTTAATTGGGGGTCAGGTGATTTCTGAACTTTTTGAATTGCAGGTTTTAATTATTAAGAGTAATTATTTGGTAATCCCACGCCCAGGTCTGGTGGTGCAGGCTTTCGGCCTACACACAGGGCCCTAGATCTGATTTGCTGCCATGCAGCCAATGAGCACGGCCCCAGACCTGATTGGCTGCCATGCAACCAATAAGAAGACTTACACCATACCTGCCTACACCACGGCGATCGAGAATACCAGCCAATAACTGTCTTTAACCACTCAAGTCCTAGCGTCAGTATCGTGGGGAAAACAGACGGCTTTTGGCTTGCTTGAAAGAAGACCAACAAGAGGCCATGATGAAACCCTGACCAGAAACTCCGACCACCAGCATCTGATAAAGGATTCTCAGTGCAGCGCGAGGCACCATGCAGGGGAGGAAATACCCCTGGGGTAACGACAACGTCGATGACAACGCCATTTGTATACACGCCTGCCGGGCCTGCATATTCAGGGACGGATGTAACATGTCCCATTTGGGGGGGGGGGGGGGGGGGGGGCAAGAGAACATGTTGGAGGGGCAGGAGAAAATGGTATGGGTGCGGCTTCATCGCCCGAAGTCGCACCCATGCCATTTTCAGTTACAGGACTTATATTAAGTAAAGCATCAATAATAACATCGGTTGTTGTTGAAGTTGCAACAGACACACAGCATGCACAAAGCTAAAGGTCTGACTCAGAGAGTTTTCTGTTTTCAATGATGAAATGCTGTTGCCAGTTGGTTTAGTGCTAGTGGTGACACAGCTGTAGTTAGTTAGTAGCAGTAGTCGTGTTTCAAATCATTTTAATTATAAGCACTTTAATTTGAAATACATTTGAAATGTGGGTCGTTTGCATGACATCATTTTTGGTGGGGCAGTCAGGTCATTTAGGGGGGCATTGCCCCCCCATGCCCATGCCTAGATCCGCCCCTGTGCACATCTCAACACTCCGGCAAGCTCCGGCAGGCTCACTGGGTTACTCTGACTGTCAAGCCGACCAGATCCAACCCACCACACTGGAAATAGAACAGTAAACAGCACAACAGGCTTTGAGAGGGATAAAAGACGTTTCTTTCAGTAAGCCCCTCCCCAAACTGCTGTGGTCCAATATGATGAAACATTGTTTGTTTTTTTTAATAATAAAAGTCATGTCACACACATATTTTTCCAACCGCACAGGGCATGCCTTGTTGACGGATTTGGGAGAGATTGTGAAGGTCTGGTTCCAAAAATGAACCAGTATTTAATGTGTAATGTCCATTATATTTACATAGGAATGAATGAATCCTACTATACTGGAAAGTGTCCAACCCAAGGTCGGGCACTGGTGGTGAGAGGGCAGGGCTTCCGGCAAGGTGTATTGTTTATCGTGTGGAAAACCTTGTAACTGTATGTCCAAACCGTCACGGCTCGCAGATGTGCTGGTTTCACTAGGTTTGTGAGACGAGACGACGTAGTGTGACAATGGAGGTAGAGTAGGGCATTCATTTACAAACAAACAAACACACATAGAATGTAAGCCTGGGCCTACATTCTATGTACATTCTATGTATCACTCCTCCTTTTCATAAAGGCAGGAAAAAGCCCCCAAAATATATGAAATAAACAAACGAAAAGGAGGAAGATACAGGGTTTCCGCTCAACCGCCAACCATATGGCACTACTGTATGTCATGACCTGGTGACTACAACAAGCACCAACACACAGGAAAACATGAGTCACTGACGGGCACAACGTTCAGATTGTGAAATATTGTGGACGTACAAATGATGACAACAATTCCACGCGCGCGCGCGCACACACACACACACACACACAAACACACGGTTCTCCTCTCGTGTCCTGGGGACCCAGACTGCTTCCAAAAAAACCTTCCAACCCTGCAGAAACCACTGCTTCTCATTATATCATTTTTCGACCACGGGACGCAGAGTGAATACACAAACTAGTCCAATATAGCAAGGGGTTTTCAACAGGTGGTCCGGGGACCACCAGTGGTCCCTGAGAGGATTCCAGGTGGACCCCAGGCTAGATGATGGAAAGGTTCGTTAACCAGATGTAACTCTTTGAGAGCGTAAAAATGAAACCAAATGGACCCTTGCGGGTCCATTTGGTTTCATGTTTACGCTCTCAAGAGTTAAAATATTCATCATGTGAATCAGCACAAGTCTACACAACTAGAGAATGTAGAAGATTAATGGTCATTTTGATCTGTATGTTTGACTGTTTTGTTTTCTCCAAAATCCAGCCTGCTATTGTGGATGAAACCAAAAGAAATCTTTTGGGGTCTGTGGGGCTAAAATGTCCTCAAATGGTGGTCCGTGGCTCAAATGCTGAATAAATAGTGGGCCCTGGTATGAAAAAGCTTGAAAACCACTGCTCTATAGAACCCCAGCAGCAGCAGTGCAGCACCACGGGACGGGGTCCCCCAGGTACTGTACAGTATGGAGCGTTCTATGGAGAACACACCCATCACCTCCAGCCCTCCTCCCAGACATATACATTCAACATTCATGACGCTATCTCCATGCGCAATCCGTCACTTTGTGTTATTTGCCGGTGAGGCTGAAGGCCGAGCAGAACTGGTCCAGCATTGTGTGGGTGCTACAGGGGTATAAACAGAGCACATGGTTGTTATTAACCAGCAGACTTCCTGGGCAATAACTCTTGAAGAGACATGTTCAGCCTCTGACAGCTAGCGCAGCCAATTATAGCGCGTCAGCACACACACACACACACGCACACGCACACGCACGCGCATGCAGACACACATGTAAGAAAAACACACGCGACAGCCCTCATGGTGATAAAAGAGGACAGTGTGTGTACACCTCGCTATTAAGATATACACACACACACACACACACACACACTCTACATTGAAGCAACCGATACCATCGCACGAACATGCTTCTTATTATTCAACAACAATGACTATGCACGGAGGGTTTTTAACATGACTCTTGTCAACATGTGCCTTGTCCTCTGAATGAGACATTGCTTTTGCTAAGGCACCGCTGATAAACACAAGGCAGAGCCAGCATAACATCAATTAATTGATTCATCACAATCAAATCAATTATTAAATTGGTTGTCAACTACTCTGGTAATCGATTAATCAAATCGCCAACGTAATCACTGGAGTATTTTGCGAGTATTTTGGGTCGCACTTAGCCATAAAGTAAAGAGGAGTGAGCCATCTCTCTTCCTGTACAATCTGCTGATAGTTTGCAAAATGCAGAGGAAAAATATGACAGATAATATGATTAGACCAGTATCAACAACAAAGCATGAAGAGTACCATTCCTTTTTAACTGACACATGATGAGCAGCTATTCTTAATTATCCATCGAACATTTCTAAAGTAACCTAAAACAAGTTTAATGATATATCTAAATAACTGCCATAGTCCGGTGAATCGACTAATCGTCCAAATAAGCAATTATGAAAACAATCATTAGTTGCATCATTAGTGTCAAACCCATTTACACCAGATGATGAATCTACAAATGCCTTCTAAATTCTCCACATATTGTTTGCTGTCAGACAGAAAACTCTTATCTCCATATTTAAACATGAATTAACACCCTACTACTTGATCATGCTGTAGCATCACATAAAGGCATCACAAGTACAGCAGATCCAGCCTAGACCTATAGGCTAGTAATCCAATGAAACAGCAGGCTGTGGGTTTGAATCCCAATCCTGACCCTGCCCCCATCTCTCCCCCTTTCCTGTCAACCTACTATTATTATATTACTATAAATACAGTTAAAAGCTCTTAAAAATATCTTTAAGAAAAAGAACCAGATCCATACAACCCACATGCAGTGCGATAAAACGTTCTGAACTTGTAGATCTGCTACCTTTGAATTTGAATGCCAAAGCGTTAACCGTTTTATGAGACATATGAGGTTCCCTGTAGAGTCACCTGTAAAATTGTGTTTTTGCTACAGTGACATTTGTGAATGCACACATCTGGGACACACATCTGAACATCTGGAACCAAGCAACTGGTCTAAAGCCACTCTGTCTGTCTGTGGCCTGGCGGCTCAGAGGGCACCGTACATGGAAAGTATTGACAAATGACAATACAATCTAAAACGTATGAACCATTTTCAAACTGACCTTTTTTTAGGACATATCTTTAACAAATCATCAATATGCTCATACATTTCCAAAGTAAAAAAAAAACCCTCACAAATAGCAAATC
>CM076981.1:28494305-28509305 GCA_039105355.1 Benthosema pterotum
ACGATGCTGGAGAGAGAGGGAGGGAGAGAGAGAGGCATCCAGATCCTCCTCATTATAATGTAGGTTGGACTGAACCGTGCTTGCCTGGCGTGGAGAGCCTATAGGCCAGTGGTTCCCAAACTTTTTAGACCGTGATCCAAAAGAGAAATTTGATTTGATTCTGTCCCAGGCTTGAGCTCACATAATGATCATTAGCCTGGATTCTATCCGGATTGCTCCGTTCTGCACATTGGAAATGTCACTTCGCAAATCAGTCTGGCCAGGGTCAGCCGAGGCTTCTGATTGGTCTGTGGTGTGGGTTGAGGAAAAACACCAGTTTGACAGTGTATCAATGTGTACTGTGCAGCTACGCCCCCTTTATTCACTAAACTCACGGCCCACACAGCCATCGCTTTTTTGTACTACTATATCTGACAGTAGACTACTGAATCATTAACTTTTTACAGTAGCTTTTTACACTCAAGTCTTGAACTTGGCTACCTAACAGGTGATGTTTTGACATATTAGTCAAGCAGCCTCAGTCCAGACTGATTTGCAAAGTGACATTTCCAATGTGCTGAACAGAGCAATCAGGATGGAAGCCTGCAGGCTACATAATAATAATATAGTATAAATGAATGGAATTGTCTTTCTGTATATTTAACAACTAATCAAGCCAAAAGTATTTGTATATTATTACTGCTGTTTGATGGAGGGGTAGCTTTCACAAACCTGGAAGTGCAATTTCACAGTGGCTGTTTGAGTCGTAACTGGAAAGGGCTGAGTACTAGGCTGATATACCGAACCTCACAAGCATCAGCAGGGTGACCTGCCTCCCTTGGCGATGCTTTGCGTGGCTCAAGATCGGTATAGAGATGTCTGCAGCCCTCCGTCATTGTTAACAGGGGGATATTTCAGTATAATATGAACAGACTTTCTTGTACTATTAGTAGTTTATCAAACTACTAATATTTAAAACGATATCACAGTTAATGTTGATTGCTTGCATCCTGCATCTAAAAATACAATTTATAGGTTTTCGGAATGCAATGACCAGTAAACTACTGCAACCTGGGATCCATTACTGTACTGTTCATATATAGTAAAGATAATCTTCTGTGAAAAACAATTGCAAACAAACTAACGCAAGTACGTTTGCCGCTGCGGCCGTGGTAAAGCATGCTCACTGTTCAAATGCCCTAATAATTAGCCCTCTAATAGTTTGTTAATAGCTTGCTAAAATAACATGAAAAACATCCTGTAGTCCCATACAAGCAACACTTCTGTGTTGCTGAAGTGGGACTCATCAAACATCCCTGGGACTCATCGAAAAGACCCTCTCTGTATCCTGGGACCCATTAGATTGAGCTATTTACTGACCACTGAATATCACCCCGAGATCAGCTTGAGATCTAGTTGTAGACCGGCAGCTTTCACCAAAAAGACCCAAAAAATAAAAGGACCCTGCATAAAAATTGGAAACGGACCCCCGGTATTTGGGAACCAGGCAGGGTTAGAAAAGGTTGTGCTGTACATGTACAGTACAGTGTAAAACACTGTGGGGATGGGGAGGGGACGAGGGGCGGGGGAAGCCGCACCGCGCCGTGTCTCGCCTCGCCTTGCCTCACCGTGCCGCGCGGCGGCCCCACCAGCCCGCCGCGCGGCGGCCCCACCAGCCCGCCCCGCCACGGGGAATTTGTTTGTGTTTCTCCGCTGCCAAGTTCCTGTCAGGAGGCGCCCCAAAGAGGAACTGCAGACTGTTCAGTGCTGCTGCTGCGCGCTGCGCTACGCCCTCCCTCCTGCCCTCTCTCCTGCCCCGCTCTGGAGTGGTTGTAGTGTAGTGCTTTCACCAAGCATGACACTCTGCGTATCGTTGTATAGATCCGCGGGTCCTATTTTGTAGCGCTAACTTCACCCTGCTCATCATCGTAGAGAGAAACGCACGCTCGTGCACACACACACACACGCACACAAAAAACCCCAACACATCAGCCATGATTAAGACAGCTTGTTTTGTCACTCCGAAACGGTTTAACGTTAATTTGCTCCATGTACACAACATGGTGCGAGTTGCAACGCCACATTAAAAGGCCGGGCCGTATAAAGATTAACCGCTGCCACAGAAAAGAACTGCACTAAACCCACTTGTAAATACTTTGGATATAAAAAGTAAGCGCTTATGGTCGAGGCGACGGGCCCGCTTAACCGTAACACCAAAGACAAACAAATGCAAATAAGCTCCGCTGTGTGTGTGTGTGTGTGTGTGTGTGTGTGTGTGTGTGTGTGTGTGTGTGTGTGTGTGTGTGTGTGTGTGTGTGTGTGTGTGTGTGTGTGTGTGTGTGGCATCTGATGAATATACTCCAATTATCTAAACACCCACTTAGACACAGACCACTTCAATGCAGGACATAACGCTGTGTTATTCCATGCTTCGTTCTACGCCACATGAATTCAATGTCTCGGTCTGGGCCAGTTTTATGAGTCATTCAACACGTGTGTGTGTGTGTGTGTGTGTGTGTGTGTGTGTGTGTGTGTGTGTGTGTGTGTGTGTGTGTGTGTGTGTGTGTGTGTGTGTGTGTGTGTTCTCTATTGCACACACACAGCCTCTCTGTCAAACACAAGGCCACACAAGGTTACACAGAGCAGGCAGTTCAGTCTGGAGAGTCACGGTCTCTGTCCACGACAGTCTATGGAAGAAGTCCTGATTTTGTTTTTTGATTTTAGTTTTATATATTCACACAATAAAAAGAGCAATGTTAGCAAAAGTGAAAGGATAATAAACAATTAATACGTTGACAAGATTTCTGCGGCCAATAATGTCTGTCTTCATAATCACATGTGTGTGTGTGTGTGTGTGTGTGTGTGTGTGTGTGTGTGTGTGTGTGTGTGTGTGTGTGTGTGTGTGTGTGTGTGTGTGTGTGTGTGTGTGTCGTGTGCATGTGCGTGCGCATGTGTGTGTGTGTGTGTAGGTGTGACCATGTACTTGGCAAGATAAAGGATGTGGTTTGCGTGCGCCTGTGTTTATGTGCATGCGTGTGCACGTGTGTGTGAGCGTATGCGTGCGAGTGTGTGTGTGTGTGTGTGTGTGTGTGTGTGTGTGTGTGTGTGTGAGAGCGTGTGTGCACACAATCCGTACATGCGCACGTGTGCATGTGTGTGTAGGAAGGCGAGGTCAGACGAGGCCAGGGGAAGGGGCGTGCGACTCTGGACGGCAAGACAGAGGAAGAGAGAGCGAGTAAGAAAGGGAAGAACAAAAGATGGAAGCAGAGATGTTTAAGACGACGAGGACGGGCACGCGGGGAGGAAGCAAAACAGGAAGTAATCTATGTCAGCTATGACAGCCGGGCCCTCCCCCGGGCAGCACTGGCACATCTCTGCTGTGGCATCAACACTACTATCACAATTAGAAATGCATAGGCAGCGCATTTCATACAACAAGGAACCTTACATGCCACCATGAGGCACAACGTGGATACAGAGAACATTTCTTTCAATTTTTTTATTCCAAGATTTTTTAACCCATTTTTTTCACCCAGTGCCAGTTACCTAATGTGATCTTGGGCTCTACACACCCTCTAGCCCTGAAAAATGATACTGTATGTCATTATCATGGTCGTGCAGCGACAGAGTTTTAAGCGTTTTCATCTGAACTTTCAATTCTATGCGCCCCTGTATGAGCATCACGTACGAGCATCATGCGATGCATGGCTATACACCCTCCACCAACCTGGGAAGGCAGTAAACTGTGTCACCAACCAGTTCCAGTCCCCTCCATCAGGCGCCCCAGCTGGCCAGGAGAAGGCAGTTTAGAGACCAGGGTTACTGCATGTTTTTGTGAGGGTACTATACCATATAGGGCAGGGGTGCCCAACCTTTTTTGACCCAAGATCTACTTTTCAGCAGCAAACCCCTCCGGGATCTACCAGTCCAATATCAACATTTAAAACCACACGCATCGTTGCCAGCCTACAGTAACTTCACAACAACACAACATTACTTTGTTTTACCACTTTACTTTGTGTCCATATAAGCATAAAGTACAACAGACTTGTCATAAATAGGCCTACAACAGTACAACATAAGTACAACAGACTTGAACAAACACTGCAATGCAATCATACTGTTGGGATAATTCACAGACAGCAGACAACAATCCTCCAAATGAGCCGCTTCGTAGACACGCAGACACGCACACACACACACACACACAAATATCTTTTTTCATTTCCACCTCATTTTTTTTTCTTTCCTCCCCACATCTCCCAAGATCTACTCATGATCAGGCCAAGATCTACTGGTAGATCCCGATCTACTGGTTGGGCTCCCCTGATATAGGGGATATGGGGAGAACATGTAATCTCCACACAGAAGGCCGTTTCCCGCCTCGGGTATGGAGCACTGATGACACAGCGCCTGCACCCACAGCATCCCTAGCCGGGAATCGTACCCAGGTCCTTCTAACTGTGAGGCGATAGCACTAACCACTGTGCCACCATGCCTCTTTCAGGGCGTTGTTAACTCAAATCTTTGCTTCTTCAGGGCTCGCTGGAACAATTTAGTTTCAGACGAATGTTGGCAGCCAATGAAATGAAAAACTGTGAAAACCACAGACCTAGAAACGTTTTTTTTTAGTTCTGGAAACTGTCATGATTTAGAAGACATTTTGTAGAATCTGTGGTCTTGGTCCCAACTGGGTTAAGCCCATCCGTGGTGCTGTCCACAAGGGAGGTAAATAAACAGAAATGTGGAGGAAGACTTATTATGAGCCGGCTGTTTGCTCACTTACTTTCGTGACAATGTTGTTGAGCCGTGCTTCGCAGTGCTTTCTCTCAACGTTTCATGCATAAAGAATGCTTCCTGTGATTCAAAACGGGCCCCAGTAAAAAGTCAAAGCCGAAGTGGGGTGGGCTTTGACTCCCCCACACCCCACACCTCCCATCCCTCGTGTCAAAGGAACACAATTTTCTGTGAGAGGTTACACCAGTGACTGATTAGACCACATGCACACACACACACACACACACACACACACACACACACACACACACACACACACACACACACACACACACACACACACACACACACACACACACACACACACACACACACACACACACACACACACACACACACACACACACACACACCTGAGGACATGATGTCAATGTGCTGTGACTGCTTGTTTCAGTGTGTGCTCACGCTGTGGCTGTGACAGCTCTCTGACGCTTCACTGTACTGTATGCTAAAGTAGACCAAAATAAACACTGGGTGGATAGTGTTCTCTGCACTGAGAATATAAATATATATATATACTGTATATATATATATATATATATATATATATATATATATATATATATATATATATATATATATATATATATATATATATATATATATATATATATATAAAGATCTGGCTATTTTTAACAAGCCCTCCATGCTTGTAGATTCCACAAGCCAACTCAATGGCGGGCAGCTGCATTGTCAATTTTGCACTTACTCTATTATACACAGAAATTGTATTAAAAACAATATAATGGACCCTTTCAGGTAGATATTTTTCCAAACACTTCAGGTTTTTTACTTCCCACAGTACCTCTCTATTTTGAATGGCACTCAAAAGCCTTCCCACACCACCTCGCTGTTTATAATGGCACTCAAGAGGTGCTAACAATGCTTCACGACGCAGATTTAAGAGCTCCAAGATTTACTAAATAAACGCGAAAAACTGGGCTTACGTAAGTGGATAACTGTCCGCATATTAGGGATTAGGGCTAGTTATGCAGCACATCTCAGGACACCTTGTTTTATTAGCGCGATGGGTGGTGGGAGTCACTGAACATCAACAGCTTATGGAAACCCCCCGTTGTTTATTTATCAGGGAGAACTGGAATCTTCAGAACAAGGCTAGAATAATCATTAAAGAAAAAGACCAATGGGCGTAAAAGTATAATCGCGACGATCGAAACATTCATTAGCGTTTCAAAGGAACATGGAGCGCAAGAGCTGTATGGAAGTAGGCCAGTTTTAACCACTTATACACCCTATAATGTATACTTCAGTTCCTCAGGGGTCTGTATGCGCCTTTTCTCCCTCTACACCAATCCCCTTTGCCAACAATAGCCCAACTACAAGCTCACAATGTGACCCCACTAGGGCAACAATTAATCGATTAATCGCAATCAAATCGATAATTCCATTAGTCGTCAACTAATTTAGTAATCGATTAATCAGATTTTTAACTAATCACTGGCGTTATCATGTGTGTTTTGGACTTTGTTTTTTCCAGTGTGAAGTGTAACTACATGAAAGAGCAGTGTTCCATCTCTCTTTTCCCTTACAATGTGATGATAGTTGCACAGTAGCAGCTGCAAAACAAAATATGACACACTGATTATATTATCAAGATCAAAACATAAGACATGAATTTGTATTTGCAAATGACCTATTTGAGTTCAGTAGAGTACTGTTCCTTTTAGACTAACACATGTAGCTATTCCTTAGTCAAAGGTACTGTGTGCAGTCAAAATAGGCTAAAGACAACATGATATGCTTTAATGAGTGCTTTAATAATGTGTTTGTTTGAATAGTTCCCTAATCGATTTATTGCTTAAATCAGTGGTTTTCAACCTTCCTTGAGTGTTCCAGGTGGTCCCCAGCTATATGATGGACGGTTAACCAGGTGTTACTCTTGAAAGCGTAAACATGAAGCCAAATGAAATCATGTTTACACTCTGAAGAGTTAAAATATTCATCATGTGAATTAGCCCAAGTATACTACTGTATGTCTGACTGTTTTGTTTCTCAAATCCAGCCTGGAATTGTGGACAAAAGCAAAAGAAACCTTTAGTCTTGGGGTCTGTGGGGCTAAAATGTCATCAAATGGTGGTCCGTGGCTCAAATGCTGAATAAATAGTGGGCCCTGGCATAAACAATTAGCCGATGAATCAATTATGACAATAATCATTAGTTGCAGCCTTAGCACTAATAATCATTAGTTGCAACCCCACGCAACGCCTTTTGAGCCTGTCAACCGCGTTGTTATTTTCATGGAACGTTCGTTCCTATTACGACACGGCCAGAAACCGTGATGCGAGGAGGAGGAGGAGGAGGAGGAGGAGGGGGTCATGTGGTTCGCCCAGGCCTGACGGCTTGTAGGAGGGCTTAGGGTTAGAGACATGTGACTGAGGGCAGAGCAACAACAAAAGGTGTCAAAAGCAGGAAATATTTCTGGGAAGGAGAGAGAGAGAGAGAGAGCGAGGGAGAGTGAGTTAGTGAGCGCGGGGCGGGGTGTCATTACACGGGGAACGACCGTGCACAAACAACACATTTCAACCTCCCCGAAGTTTCCATGCGCAGAGCGAGGCAGAAAAACACATGCGCGCGCACACACGCACACACACAAACAGGAGTCCCATTCTGCGTTGGGAGCAGAGCAGGGGAAAAGACTGCGAGCAGCTCGGGGCTCAGCCACCGACAGACCTACCGCACACAAGGCAGAGTGTGAATCATTAAAGGCATGTGTTCCACATCAGCGACCGGGGCTTGCTTCCCAAGCCTCTTATGAGACTGGAGCTAAATTATGACAGGGGGGGAGTTAAATGCCCCTTTAAGTGGAAAGACCAAAACCCCAAACCCCAGTGCAACTTGCAGAGAGGCAGAGAGAGACAGAGAGAGAAAGAGAGAGAAACTGGCACGAAAGCGTTATTGCACGCGAGCACTGCAAGTACCTTCCTCCAGATCACAGTGTGAAATATGGTGGTGAAAATGGGCAGCAAAATGGAGAAATGTGCAATGATTTCTCAACGCCCTGACCTAAGATCATAAGCAGATGAAGTGACTGACAATTTATATCCCCTGTAAACAAGTGCAAGGAGAGCAGAAAATTAACGCTAACACATTACGTCGAGGCGTGCATAATCCCGCTTAGCCGTCTTAGTAATTAATGGTATAATAAAGAGTATAGCTGATAGCTGCAGTGCGAGGAGGAGGAGGAGGCCTATCCCCGCGTCTCACAAAGCCAAGAGAGGATAGTGTTTAGATTGAACAGGATGGAGAAAGAGATGTCCATGGTGGATGGAATCAGGGTGACAGGCGCGTGTGGAGGAGCTGAACGTTGCCAGCGTTGCCCATCATGCCAGCCATATGCCGGTCTGGTGGCTAATAAGCTTGAGAGTGTGCCAGGCTACAGTAGCTTTGCCATGGACATCCTACTGTAACTCCAATTCAAATAAAATGCACGTTTCAATAATTGCTAGTATATGCCTGACCTTGACCGTAAACATGAGTTAATCCTTATTCCAACATTACAATAAAATTAGGCTTCAAAAAAAAATCGAGATATCTTCAAATCTGGGACTCATGAGGTTAGAAATACAAGTGCAAGAATACACACGCATATTGCAGTTATTGGCAGTGTGGTGAGTGCAGCTAGGAAGTGACAGAGGGAGCCGGTAGGGTTTTGGTCGGGTGGATTGGTATCATCCTGGGCATGCACCGGTCTCTCAGCGGCCATCCTTCTGAATCTCCCTTTAAGTAGAATGATGGAGAGCCAATCTGCACGGTGGACAGATCACCCTCCCCCTGGTGCTGCTGGCATGGATGAAAAGGGACAGACAGAACAATCCCTGGGACACCGGCCATGGGTTCGGCTAGCTATGGCCTCCCTACAGGAAACAAACTGACCCAGTTGGTCCATCCGCACCGTCTTGGATCCAAGACTTCCTGGGTAGATATCAGCTATACCAAGTAATCCTCCTGGCTACATGCAATGACAGGAATATAATATAGTCGTTTTAGGTTGTAGCCTCAGCTGTGAAACTGTTCTTAAAAATCTCCAATTTGTGTCCCAGGTGTACCATGTGATGAATGCCAATTACTCCTAAGTTGGATGCATGTACTGACTTCCGTGTTTTGTTTTGTTTTTTGTAGGAATAACCCCATGTGGTCAGAAATAAACTAAGTACCCGTACTGCATTTGGGGAGTATATGGTGAGGTAAGAAAAGAAATGGATTGACTTAGAACTCAATTAAGTTATATAACTGGTGTGGTTTGGCTATTTGCTGCTGGTGCACTTATTCCAGTCTACTACGTTGTTGTTGTTCTTCTGGGTTACCAGCACCGCTACTTAGAACTAATTATGAAAGCCAAGAATAATCTCTTCGGGGGAGCCAGCTGAACATTCCCAACTAGTTTAATGCAAAGCACCAAACTATTTGTGATTTTGACCTGAAATGTGAGCTTCAGGCTTTGGTCCTTTCAATCCACTAAGTTTGTTCTCATGGTAAATGAGCAAAATGTAAAACTAGCATATTATTTAACGCTGCATGGTAATTAAATTCTAAAAAAAACAAAAAAACAAAAACAAATGACAAATACAGGTAAGTGCAGTTTATTTGCCACAGGCAAATGGATTGGTGCAATCATTTGCATGAATGCACTGTCAGGTGTTTAGTAGTGGATAGAAAAACACAGGGGGAAGGAAAACAGGGAGGAAAAACTAGGCCTGTATAAGAAATGTGTCATATTTTGCTCCTTCTGTGCCAGTGTCCATGCGCTTCTGTTGGCTTTCAACACACTGACTGGTACTCTATGACAGGACAACTCAACTCACAATCACACACTGAATCACATACACATACTGTATTAGGTATACTCAATTTGTCCCCCTTGGGCACTGACCCACTCACATTCCCACCCGGAGTATCCATGTCCCTTTTATTCCCATATACACTAGGGAGTTTTTGTGAGGAACGCCCAACTATGAAGTATCCACAGATGTCAGAACATCATTGTGATGTCAGAACAGTCCAACTCCATATACTGTATATGGCGATGTCCAGAGCCTGGGCAGAGGCTTTTGTGCCGGTTCTGAACAACCAGTGATCCAACAGACGTGACACACTGCGCACTGCACTCCCTGTGTGGGTGTGGAACCTACGTTCGTGTCGCATTTAAAATCAGTGGGCCGAAACGGGTCTCGACTTATGTGGATTACAGACGAATGTGCACACAGAGACGGGGTAAATTTATATTAGGATAAAAAAGGTATGGAAAGTTGGAAACCTAAAAGACACGAGATTTTCCACTACTGTAATTGATTTTTCAGTTGCGCACAAGGTAGCGTATAAGCCGATTTAAGTGCAAGCCACGTCAGCGCGATGCATTCCTGCGTGTTTCCAAACACAAACACATTGTGAGCGTAACTGAAGACACCATGCGTGTGGAAATGCACGTCGCCTGCTATGCTGCGTGCAAACTTGGAAATCCAAGTGGTCTGACACATACGTTGTGAATGAGGCTCAATGACCCTATGGTTGACTGTAAACCCAGCAAGGCTTCAGTCCCATTGGCCAGCTTCCTGGTTTGCCTGTGTGAGCTTGTTACAAGACGCAGTAAATCACTTTGCTGGCTCTTCCAGCTCTGATGCAACAACCAGGATTAGACTTGATCCTAACATTGGCAGCACACAGGCCAAAATATACTGCCTTGTATGACTGTTCTGTATATGTCTTTGTATGGTGCCCATAGTGGCGTATGCAAGTGTGCACCACTCATGGATGGGCACCAATAAGAGTGACATCGAAAAAGGACTAAACAGTTTCAAGAGTCCACTAAGTTAAACTTTCTACAGTATCACTGGAGAAACTCTCTCTCCCCCCGCGGTGCAGTATAGGCACCGGATGCAACGAGGAACAACTCTTCAATTGGCGAGAAAGGCAAGCCAACTTTCAATACCCGCAGACACAAGCGTGGAGGAGTCCGATTACCCACTGTTTTGACAGCAGCGACAAATTCGGGCTTACCCTAAAAACGTCAATGCTCCCCCTTTGCTTGGCTGAGGAAAATCTCCCCTTCAATCGATGGCAGCTCCTGAGCCCTGAATAGAGAGAGAGAGAGAGAGAGAGAGAGAGAGAGAGAGATTCTGAAACTAAGAACTTTACAGTCTTTATCCATGTGTGTGCAGACTCAGAGGCTCACAGCGATGGTAGCAGTGGCAACTGGCTCACGGTGCTAAACTCTCAATTATTGTCCCCCCCACATCCCCACCACCCAATTCCGAACAGATTGAACTTCCACTGTCCCTCACTCCCCCACATCTTATTCGCTGCCTCTTTGCTTGCCCCCCCACCCACCCACCCAGACATCATGTGAATAGTGGTAGAAAACAGAGTTTTTCTTTTTTTTCTGTTTTGTTTTTGTGGTGTGTGAATTACCCCAGGCCGAGGCAAGGCTCAGCAGTGCGCATGGCTGCAACTCAATTATGGCAATGTGAATCAGGTGGCACCCTAGGAATCCCCCTTCAGCCGACAACACGCACACACACACACACACACACACACACACACACACACACACACACACACACACACACACACACACACACACACACACACACACACACACACACACACACACACACACACACACACACACACACACACACAGTCGCTCTCTCATAAAGGAGGACATAAAGGAGCCTTCATCTGCCAGGGTAGAGACAGATGTAAAGTGGCAGGCGGATCATGTAATAAAAAGAAAACTAAACTGCAATATACTGTATGGCGACTTAAAAACACACGTGTGGTGCCTGTGCGTGTGGTGCGTGCGTGCACATTGAGCGAGCGCCGCCCCAGTGTCGTTTTTTGTTTACGCGTCGTGGTGTGCGAGTTGCTAAAACATCTGCGGTGTTTACTAACACGTCCGTGGAATCAAATTGGAACAGTCACATAATTAGGAATCTTGACAAATGCTACAATTGTGAAGCGGGAAGCACACACACGCGCGCGCACACACATACACACGAAAACATGGAAAATGTTTGCGCGGGATTACAGTGTATTGAACCCAAAAACAACAGGTCGTTAATTACAGCCTGGAAGGCTGAGCGGGACGCGGTTCAAGTCCCCGCGTTGGACGTCGTCGCTGGAAGTTGCGCACCAGAAAATACGGAGTCAGTTGAAAAGCAGAACAAATATGGTCAACCTTGTTTTTTTGTTTGGGTTTTTTGGGGTTTTTGCTTAATGGAAAATGGCCCTGTGTCAAGAGGCACTTTTCTTCTGGAAGGAGAATACAAAGGCGAGTTCCATTCAGCTCCGTTTCTGTTCTGGCTATCTCTGCCGGCCCTCGTAAAACACAGTGGAACAGGCCAGGGCTTTCCAGCAGTCCGTTAAAAGGGAAACCATGACATTTTAAAATGTTGGTAATATTTGGTCCATTTATCTTCATGGGGGACTGGTCATGGTCAGAACTGATATGATTTACATACTGGACGCATGCACGGACGCGCACACGCACACACATACACTACCAGAAACCGCTATGAAGATTCAACATGAAATTAAAGAGGAAAGCAACTTGATGACATCATCAAGTTTCAACATAAAAATTATTTTTCTTTTAGGACCTTTTTTCTGAGAGTGAGAAATGGACCCTAGCGGGTCCATTTGGTTCACATTCGTACACTCAGGAATAAAATGAAAATGGGTGGAATTCCCCTTTAAAGAAGGGGTGCCACGATTTTTGGATTTTTTTCCAATTTTGTACATGTTTAAGAGGTGACAGTATGTAAATAGACCCCTTGGTGTGTTTTTATGTGCAATGATGTCTTCCCTTTGTATTTAGGGTTTCTTCCTGGGGGCTAAACCTTTCCAGTCAAATGTGCCAAAGAAAAAAACTTCAATATAGTGACATCACGTGCTCAGCCCCTCCCCTAACTCCCCCCCCTTTATCATGTAACTAAAGCTGTAGGTGTGGCTTCAGTTCAGGTGGATCTCCACCCATCACTACCCACCAGGCAAACCAGGCATACTTAATGAACTGTTTGGGTGGAATCATAAAAATTACAGTTTAACAAACACTGTACACTTTTTGGGAAAAAATCTTAAAATATAACATTAATACCTGATGATCATGTTTTAGGGTAGAAAAAATTCATGGCACTTCATCTTTAAGAGGTTGTTCCTTGGAATGAATCCGGTTCGTTTTAGATTTTTAACCATGATACTTTGGCTAATTCAAAAACAGCAGCGATGCAAACTCACGACGCATCACTTCACACTGAACTGTGTGAGCTTCTGGATCGGCTTTTTTTTTCTTTCTTTTTTTTTGAGAAAAAGTAAAACTTTAAATGAAAAGGTTTTGAGAAGCAACTGATCCTATAAGGTCTTAATGGGCGTTAAGGACAGAAATCCCCCCGCCTTGGGGACAGAGTGGCCCCAGTGCCCTTTTCCAAGCCACAAATGGATTTCACACTATAATTCATCATCACAAGGTCCCGAGGAACCCCCGAGAGACAACGCTCGCCTTATTTTTATACAAGTGTTATATTTATATCTGTTTATCATTACTGGCACCCCACACACTTGTTTGCCTGCTGCTGCTTGTTCTACTACTCCACTGTGCGAAACATAGTTCACTGGTGCTAAGACGTCTCATGCATTAGCTAATGGCTGATTAAAACGTTCCAAAATGAACGCTATAAAGGCGTGGCTCTTGATTTACACAACCCAGCAGCACACACACACACACACACACACACACTGACCGTCGCTTTCACCACTTGAAGGGACATTCCACTCATTTTCAACATTTTACACATGTCAGTCATATATTACTGACATAGTAAAATGTTGAAAATGGGAGGAATGCCCCCTTTCAGTCGGTTTAACCACTTAAAGCAGGGGTTTTCAACCTTTTTCATAGCAGGGCGCACCATTTATTCATAATTTGAGCCACGGGCCACCATTTGAGGACATTTTAGCCCCACAGACCCCAAAAACTAAAGATTTCTTTTGCTTTTGTCCACAATTCCAGGCAGGATTTGGGAAACGAAACATCAAACATACAGAACAAAATGACCATTAATCTTCTATAGTTGTGTTTACTTAGGCTAATTCAGATGATGAATATTTTAACTCTTGAGAGTGTAACATTTGGTTTCATTTTTACGCTCTCAAGAGTTACATTTGGTTAACCAACTTATTATCTGGTTAACCAACTTAGCTGGGGACCACCTGGAAACCTCTAAATGACCACTGGTGGTACCCGGACCACTGGTTGAAAACCACTGCCTTAAAGCGCTATTTCACTACCCCCGCCAAAAAACGTTGGTCATTTCATTGTCTACTCAGGTTGACGTGAACACCCCAGACCGTTTATAAGTTACTTGATTCAGTATTTAAATATTTGAAGCCCATTTTAGCTGCCCCACTTGCCTGACACTCAAGTCTGAATTATCATTTCATTTCACTTAATTATTCAGTCTGAAAGCCCTTCCCACGACAGCAGATTATGAGATGGGCGTTGTCAAGGCGGCAGTCTTCAGTGATTGGTTCATATCAGCCATACTTAACAGTAGGATAGCAGATGACGTTGTCATTCATGTGACTAATGTGCTAGCCTGTTTGCTAACCAAACAAACAATCAATGAGCACTACTAGCATGTAAACAAAAGCAATAAAATATGAATAAAATATGAATTTATGAAACCTGGTGCTTTTTTAAGGAATCTATTTATAATAGGTCGATTTAATAGCCAGATTGATATGTGATGTTAACTTGTAGATCTGCTGCTTTTGAAAGTAAAATATAAAAAGGTTTCTGTGCCATCTAAGATCATCTAGCTATTCGATGAGTGTGGACATGAGTGGCCGGGGGGTAACACATCTTTATCTTTGCTGATGGGAGAGAGCTCTGCACACACACACACACACACACGCACACACACGCACACACACACACACACACACACACACACACACACACACACACACACACACACACACACACACACACACACACACACACACACACACACACACACACACAGAGAGAACTCCCCAGCACAGGCAGACAACACTCCCCATGGAAAGATGCACACTCATGCTGTGCGTAGGCCAAGTCTCCGGACGGCCATTGTCCGTCAGCAGCATCGGTACACAACAATGAGGAGGGGTCACACAAGGTCTACTGCTGGAATGCTAAACAACAGAGACAGAGGGAGAGAGACACAC
>CM076981.1:28514305-28549305 GCA_039105355.1 Benthosema pterotum
AAAAGGCCCTCAAACCCACCATGACAAAACCTCCTCTTCAATGGCTGCCTCCCGACACTTCCAGACACTCATGACCCAGCGAAACTCCCTGAAACTCAGCACCCTTCACCCCCCACAACAACCCCCCTTTTCAGTTCTTCTTTGGAACAAATTCTTAAGCGGAGGGGGGCTGAAAAAAAGACAAGTGACACTAAAATCTGAGCCTAATTCGCTCCGTCAATGTGAGGATGTGACAAAAGTAGATTTGTCAAGCCTTGTTTTGGCAGCATTCTGTTATCATAATAAAGGCAGTGAACGGTATAGATCTAAAGGAACGGCTCAATCAGCCTCCTGAGGACACACTTCAAAACACTTCAAGCTGCCTTTCTATGGACCCAGGCTAAACACACCGAGCACAGTGTGAGTGGCATTATCCTGTTGCCGCTATTATTGTTGCGGTGAAACCCCTCCTCCACACACACACACACACACACACACACACACACACACACACACACACACACACACACACACACACACACACACACACACACACACACACACACACACACACACACACACACACTCCTTGAATCTGGCACTCGGAATCCACTTCCAAAAGACTTTACAGGAGATAGAAGCCTGTTTGGCTGTGGAGAGCACACTGCACAAAATCTGGGCCACTGTGCTGCGCGAGCGAGATCGTGTGTGTGTGTGTGTGTGTGTGTGTGTGTGTGTGTGTGTGTGTGTGTGTGTGTGTGTGTGTGTGTGTGTGTGTGTGTGTGTGTGTGTGTGTGTGTGTGTGTGTGTGGCAATGGGCTGGGCACTGGTGGGGGGGACAAGAGGTTTTTATCAGACCAGCTCAGGCATGGAGCCAGGCCCACAGACATTATCGGGGTGGATTTTCAAGAGAACAAAAGCCGCCATGCAATTCTTCACACTGCTAGTCACCATGAGACTCTAGCGTTTCCCTTTGTGCGCACGTCCGTCCCTATGTATCGCATTCAAATTCACCATAGATGATTGCCCTGATAATCTCCCCCCACCCCCTGCCTCCCCCCACCGACTTATCTCCTCAGTAAGATCAAGAACACACACACACACAGACACACACACACAGACACACACACACAGACACACACACACACACACACACACACACACACACACACACACACACACACACACACACACACACACACACACACACACACACACACACACACACACACACACACACACACACACACAGACACACACAGACACAGAAAGAATAAGCTGCGATATTAGAAAGTGAAGGTCGAAAGCAACCGCTGATGGAGGGAGGAGGAGAACGAGGAGAGCATAATCCGGCCTGACGCTCCGTATCTAATCACATTTACAACCCCAAAGTTACTGCGGCATGTACAAGGCCAAATAACAGATATTCCGGGAAAAAGATAAATCGAGACGCGGGGCGAAAAAAGTCTAACGCTGGACCGTAAACAAGGCCAGTCCATATTTAGGTTTTGGCCGGTATTTGTACGTTTGGAGAGTGCAGACTGAACCGCTATCCTGCAGGGTCAGGGGCGGATGTAACATTTCCCATTGGAAAGGGGGGCAAGAGAACATGTTGGAGGGGCAGGAGAAAATGGCAAGGGGGCGGCTTCATCGCCCGTGGCGCGCAGCGAGACGCGCGATGAAGCCGCACCCATGCCATTTTCAGTTACAGGACTTTTATTAGGCAAGTAAAGCATCAATAATAACATCAGTTGCTATTGAAGTTGCAACAGACACGCAGCATGCATAAAGCTAAAGGTCTGACTCAGAGAGTTTTCTGTTTTCAATGATGAAATGCTGTTGGTTTACTGGTGACACAACTGTATTTAGTTAGTAGCAGTAGTAGTGTTTCAAATCATTTCAAATATATGCACTTTTATTCGAAATAGCTTGGGTTGTTTTGCATGCCACCGTGTTTGGTAGGGCAGACTGGGCATTTAGGGGGGCATTGCCCCCCCATGCCCATGCCTAGATCCGACCCTGCACAGGGTACAGAGCCGGCAGAGGGGAGACATGGGGGTGGTGGGGGGTTGGGATGAGAGGTGAGAGGGCAAAGGTTTGACCCGTCGGGGTCAATAGGTGATTAGTTACATTTATCATACCTACGCGAGCTGCTAAACGAGAAGCCAGGCACCGTTGTGTTTTCCCTCTGAAGAGGCTCAGGCCAGCAGTTGGACGTCAAAAGGGCCGATGCTAAATGAAGGCCGGGACCGCTACTGGCAACCAGATGCCCCTGTGTTTATGACACGGACAAATGCTGGAATCCCTGGGTGGAAAAACATGCCACGCTGGCACGGCGCAGCGGCAGCGAAACATTGCGTCAGCTCTGACGATTTAATGACCGCGGCCTGGATCGGATCAGACGTTTAAATACCTGCCAATGCCAATAGAAGAGCTTGTATTTCATGCTTCACGAGAGGGGTTTAAAATTAAGTTTCATTCGATAGGAAAACAATGGCTGGGGAATGGACGGGGCTGCGGTTGTGGTCGGGGAGTTGGATGTGTGCATGTGCGTGCGTGAGTGTTTGTGTATGAGCGTGCGTGTGTTGGGTGGAGGGGGTTACTCGATTGAAGTCATGGGAGTCATCTGAACATGGATGAGCCACAGATCAGCACATCGCGTCTAAGGTTACACATTATGGTTTCCACAACACATAATTGTTGAAATTGTAACATGGATAATATTCAATTCGGCTTAATTTCTTGCAGACCAACAGTTGTAAGCTGAAGTGACGCAAGATGTCAATGTGACCAAAAGAGAGACCAGAAGAGAGAAATGTTTGTGGTGGTGGTGGGGGGGATCACTGATATACCAGATCACTGACTAAGCAACTTTAAAACACAGCTTATAAATTAATAATAATGTTTCCAACATCTTGGTGGAATGGTCATTTGTCACACAGCTCCGGCCAAGACAAACCGAGACATTCCAGCGAGGAAGGCAGAGACAAAGAACCAACTGAGGAGAGAAGAACCTTTTGGCGTGATCTTATCAGAGAACACCCCGCCCCCCTGCCCCAGGACCCTTCCCGGCCCGTCCCACAGTGTTCCCTCTGTCCCACACAGAACCACGGCAGTCTCACATAGCTGTGGTGCTGCTACAGCACAAGTAGGACCAGTGCTGGGAGTGGGTACTTCAGGCCGGGGTCCAAAACCGTGGATGAACGCTGGCCGTTGTAGTACAGCATCGAAGGAGGAGGAGGGGAACGGGGTGAAACCACAAGGAGGGCAACGATTACAAAAGAACAAGCTCAACACAGGACACATCCATCAAAGCAACGGCGGCTTTAATCCGACAATTGAAATGGCCCTCGCTGTCCTCGACCGATGCTTTCGTAACAACCAGCGCGTGTGGGCGGCCAGGGCAGGAATCATGACGGCGATAACGGCTCGTGTTATGAGCGGTCGGACAACACACGCGATCCAGAGCAGAAGGCATTCCTTCTTGGCATTCCACTGCTTTCTGGCTATCAGGCCTTGTCCAACATGCTGAGAGAAGATAAACAGTTTTCAGAGGCAATTAGAAGCCTTCCATTTCCATCAGCCCCTCCGTCCATTTTACCAGAAACATTACAAAACACAAACCTTAGGGGCTCTTGGGCTGGGGAGGCTTCGTCTCACTGGTCTGTACTGTACGTTCTGTAGTTGATTGTTATTGGAGCGGCATTGACTTTCCAAGGTCAGCATTGGGTGTATAACCTGGAGTTTGGATGGATATTGGCTAAAGGTACTACGATCTCAAAACAACAAACAATAAAACAACATACTTGTAGTTACTGGTATCCCACTGAATAAACAGTGCATACTGCAGTTGGTATTCAACCACTTTACAAGGACTGTTGCAAATACAGTAACTTAAAATGGTTTGTACTATTGGGTGGGGTCGGTCTTATTTCTGGTAGAGGTAGCGAGAATTGCTCAAAATGAAACAATTCTTTTTTTTTTGCAAGATCTTGTTCAAGGCAATCTTCAAGCAGATCTTATACGCCAGCGTAACAAAGAATCCAGAAGCAAATGCCGTGAACGTGAATCATTATCTCCGCCAGGTCGAAGGCATTGCCGAGACGATGATTTCACGTTCGTCTGTTTGTGTGTGAATATGTGTGCTTGCCCCTCCATACACTATAATCTTCAGTAATGTTGGTCTGATCCGAGGTGATAATGTGCGTGCACACTCCCCAGGGGCAAAGGATAAACCTCTGCCCCACATTTTTCACATCTTTTATAGCGCCACCAGGAAGCCGATTTTTAACAAAGATTTCATGAAATCATAAAAGCAGTGCCTGATTAATGTGAAACTTTGCACACACATACGCACTATTTTTTCATAGGCCTATTACTCCTCTAAATTCCTTTTCAATTTAACGCAAATCAGTACACATTTCCACACAACAAGCACACACACACTCCATTTCTTTATGTCAGTTATAGCACCACCATGACGGGGAAGTATCAACACATGGAACAGGCCAGCAGCAGTATGGCTGTCCAGGAGCTGATGAGGTCAGTGTTTTGATCTTCACATATGGAGTCGGCCATATATGTCAAAGCCAAGGCTATATATGGTGGTGTGACAAACATGTCATGAAGAATGATGTCACAAGGCGTAATGGACTGACAAAAAATATATTTTCATAGTAATCTGAAATATAGGTCACGTGATCTTCACGTTTTAGCCCATAACTTTTGTACTTTTGTGCAGGCCAGGGGCAGGCGACCAGGCCTGGCGGAGGCCAGTTCTAATCTATGTACGTTTTGCTTTGCATAATATCAATAAAACTAATTTGAGCTCACACTCACGGCCGTATTGATGTTTAATAACTCTTTTACAGGCTTTCCACAATTAAACAGGTGCCCGTTATTGATGCTGAAGTTTCCCCTACAAGATGGCCTCGATGTAGCATCATCGATTCAGGCTTTGATTTCTTCTTTTTCCCCCTCCTACACATTAGATGATACACCACTCTGAGGTGCAGCCAGATAGAACCATAAAGGACCAAACCCAGCCAAAGATGGAATGGGAAAGGGGTGGGGGTGAATGTGTGTGTGTGTGTGTGTGCGTGTGCGTGTGTGTGTGTCAGGGGCGGACGTAACATTTCCCAATTGGGGGGGCAGGAGAAAATGGTATGGGGGCGGCTTCATCGCCCATGACACTTCGCGCCACGGGCGATGAAGTCGCACCCATAACATTTTCGGTTACAGGACTTTTATTAGGCAAGTAAAGCACCAATAATAACATCAGTTGTTGTTGAAGTTGCAACAGACATAAAGCTAAAGGTCTGACTCAGAGAGTTTTCTGTTTTAAATGATGAAATGCTGTTGGTTTAGTGGTGCCACAATTGTAGTTAGTTAGTAGCAATAATAGTGTTTCAAAACATTTTAATTATAAGCACTTTAATTTGAAATATCTTTGAAATGTGGGTTGTTTTGCGTGCCATCATGTTTGGTGGGGCATTTAGGAGGGCACTGCCCCTCCATGTCCATGCCTAGATCCGCCCCTGGTGTGTGTGTGTGTGAATGTGTGTGTGTGTGTGTGTGTGTGTGTGTGTGTGTGTGTGTGTGTGTGTGTGTGTGTGTGTGTGTGTGTGTGTGTGTAGCAGGTCATCTTAGAAAACAAGGAGTGCCTGATGGGTACGAATGGCGAGGTCCTGTGGAAATCACCCCGGAACATGGAGCAGGGGCAGTCTCCCGGAACGCAGTCAACACATTTCACACATGCAGGGCTGCAAAACAACACACTTGGGGGTTTCCACCTTCATTTAGATGAAAATGGGACTCCTCGAGAGGAAATAAAGCCATTTTTTAACTCTCCCCTCTCTCTCTCTCGCTCTCCCTCCTTCCCGTCTCGGCCTGCAGTAATGTGCACAAGTCAATGGACTGTGGGTCTATTCAACTGCAGGCAGCCCACAGCACGGCCATAAATAATGTAGGGCCAACTCACATGAAACCCTAATCACCATTGTGCTGTCACCCAACAGGGAAGATTGCTTGTTTAATTTACTGCGCCACATCTGTCTCAGTTCTGCCCAATTTAGCTTTGCAATTTCAATGAGTGAGTACTCCAGGTATTTATCAATGCTTTTCTCTCCCGATGCCATGAATCAATAAGGGTGCATAGTGTCTTCGGTCTGTGTTTCTGTGTGTGTGTGTGTGTGTGTGTGTGTGTGTGTGTGTGTGTGTGTGTGTGTGTGTGTGTGTGTGTGTGTGTGTGTGTGTGTGTGTGTGTGTATATAGGCGGGTGGTTAGAGGGAGGGATCATGGTGCATATGTCTGCATGCCCTGAAGAACGCAAAGAACAAGAAAGCTTTCAGCTTGTGTAACAACAAAAGGCCTGGCTGAGAACAGAGCCATCAGCGCTCAATAACCGGAGCTCATTATTGGCCATATACAATGTTCTTCATTACATTACAATGTCATTAGCATGGGACGCATTTGCATATTCCAGTCACCTCTTTGCCTGGCTGTTGATCATAAATGGCAGCCATATGCTGCCTGGTGCGCCGCGTTACGGAATTATTACTGCGACACACACGCGCGGCGGAGGGGGGGGGGGGGAAGAAAAAAAAAGGCAAAGCAAAAGAAAAATGGTTGGTTATGTTGACACGAAATGAAGTACAAAACCATTCAAAAGGAGCTGACGCCATTGGCAGTGTCTCCCCGTCTCCCTGACTGAGTATCATTTTCATGCGCCGCCGATGCCAGCTGCATAGCAAACACCTAGCTTGTTGGCCGCCTTCCACCGACGCTTTGCCCACAAAGTTATCATGGCGCGCGCAGTCCCATTACGTCGCGAGGCAGCGACGTAAAGGCTTCTGCGAGCGAGAAGGAGACTTCATACGTGGACGATGTTAATGTGGCGAAAAAAGCTACACGCCGCATAAAAGTAGCAGCACATCGTTCTTCTCTGTGGTCGGTCAGGAGGGGCAGGTGGGGGCAGTGGGCGGTGGGCGGGGGGGGTCACAACTCGGCTTAATCTCTCCAACTGTGAAAGCCGAAACCCCCCGTCGCCCCGACAGGCTCTTGCACTGTGGCATTTCTAGCATAACGGTGATTTGGCACGATGTCTCTCTCTTCGCCGGGGCAGGGCCCTGCCGTGGTGACAGCCCGCGGAGACGGAATAAGTATCGGCGGCTCACTGGCTAAATGAAGTTGGCTGGCACCAGCTAGAGCTAGAAGCGGCGGTATGATAATAAGCAACCACACTGCCATGTGCCGCGCCTGCCTGCCTGCCTGCCTGCCTGCCTGAGCCTCTCCGTGGTGAGCTAGCAGTCTGTGGCGTCCGCAGCCAGAGAGCTACAGTATCATCTTTTGTTCGGGACCATTATCTCTTCACCATTGGTGTTCACTTGGTACTGATAGCCGTGGCAGCGGCAGCGGAGGCAGCAGCAGCATCAGGCTAATACACCATGAGCCGCGGTGCAACGCCCACACAGCAGGGAGGACAATGGAGAGGATTTGTCCTGTCGGAGTCACTCTGCTTTAGGTACTTTGTGCTCGCGAAGCCCTTTTTGCGCCGGGGCACTGTGTCACTATAAGCTTTCCTCCCCAAGGCCTAATTTATGCGTTGCAGCACAATGGCGTAACTTCGCCGTCGAGAAACCGATGTTCGACACATTGTTAGCCCAGAGATCATTTCTTGTCTGCGAGCCACACCGTCATTCAGTGAAGTATAATTAAGCTCAACGCCCGCCAGGTGACGTACTACAATGCGGCTGTTGTTGTGAAAGGTTCCTGGGCTGAAAAAGAAAAGCGCCCTTCAGAGTAAAACTAAACCAAGTGAAAGCTAAAGCGGATTTCCAACCCGGCCGATAGAAAAACAACCCGGCTGTAATGCCGCTCATGCAGAAGTGGACATTGGCCTGCACTTGACACTGAACAGTATTGGCATTTTCTAGGGGGGCGGGCGTAAAAGGAGATTGCCTGCTGCTGGTCAGACAGACATCTGTGCTGGTGACCAGAGAGACCGTCTCTCTCGTGGCTGCTGTAGCTGTCGGCTTGATGGCAGGAGAAGGTAGAGAGAGAGAGACAGGGAGAGAGGAGAGGGTTAACTAGCCTGGCTGTATGGTGGAAGCTCTAAAAAGGAATATTAACGGCATGTCCCTGGGTGCTGACCGAGAGAGCAGAGGGAAGAGGAGGAGGGAGGAGAGGAGAGAGAGAAATTGAAAGAAGAAAGCCAGAAATCGCATGAGAGAGAGGGAGAGAGGGAGAGAGAGAGAGCAGGTAGAGGCGCAGAGCGGGGTGGGATGTGTGAATCCGATTTCCAATGACAATGTGCTTAAGATCACTGTTTCAATGGAGGAACATATCATCTGTCAAAGTTAATGGCGGTGTCTCGGGGAAAATGAAGGAAAATAGAATGGAGGCCATTCATTAAGGAGGGCTGAGGGGAAGGGGGGAGGGGGGTTGAAGAGGGAGGGAGGGAGGGAGGGAGAGAGAGATGAAGCCGCCGGTCTGCTCTGCTGATAGCCGCCCCGGGAAAATAAATATATACACAGCCATTATTTATTTGTGCATTTCCGAGGTGGCAGTTCAGCCGCGATTAAGGGTTAGTTCTCATGCTTGAGAGATAATATTAGAGCGGCTGCCCTAGAGGGGAAATCTGTGGGCTGGGGGTAGAGAGCAATCGCTGGGAATAAAGAGATTTTCGCTGGTACATACGGCTTTGCCCTGCCTGCCTGCCTGCCTGGTAGGATGGCTGGCAGGCTGGGCTGGGGCTGGGGCTGGGACTGGCTATCGGGACTGCGCGGCCAGCCTGTCTCTCACTTACAGCACTGGATGTACTCACAGTGGAGGCAATTGATACCATTGTTTTATGGAGAGGAGCAGAGGGGAGGGAGGGGGATTAACGTCCCACAATAGGGCTCTTTCACTGGAAATGTCAGCTGCCAAACTAGGGGGACTGTCCGTCCGAGCAGGCAGCAGAGTCGCTTTCATGAAAGCCAAGGTGAAAAAAAAAGTGTGGAAAATAGTATGAAAGCCCCGTAACAAGGGCAGCAATGAAACCCTGCATGACAAGGGCAACATGTTCAAATGCCAAAGGGTGACACGCAAATCTCAAACACAAGAAAATGTGTTTGTGGGGAACTTTGCATAAATCTGTGGCTAAGCATTCGCCTGACTGAATTATCATTTCGTTTCACTTCATTATTCAGTCTGAAAGTCCTCTCAAAGACTGCAGTTTTACGGGTTGGACGATGTCAAAGTCTTCAGTGATTGGTTCACACCAACCAATCAGAACATTGGGAAAGCAGACAACGTTGTCGTATTCATGTGGATAATGTGCTAGCCCGGTTGTTACCCAAACAAACACAGCCAACGACTGTTACAAGCATGTGAACAAAAGCAGTAGAATATGTCGGATGATGATGTTTACGAAACCCGGCGCTTCTTTAAAGAACCTATTTCGGTTTAATAGACAGATTGACACGGTCGCGGTTCACTACAGTGGGGGTCGCCATGTTTGTTGTTTGACACTGAGTGACAGGACTATTGGCCAATCAGCTGCCCTACTCAGATTTTCAACCGGTACCGATGACACCAGAGGCAGCGTCACCAGACTCTGAATCACAGGAGAAAAAAAATAGTATTTTTTTAAGATGGCGATTCAGGGCTGGAGGCAGGCAAGCTAAGCATAAAATAAGCAAAAAACAAATAACAAAAACATGATACATTATTTGAGAACCATCCCTTTCCCAAAAAGGCCTATACAGTATGGCCTAGATTTTTGTCACTGCTAAACCCCTTATCCCTTAACTTCTTTGCCTTTTTAAACTATTTTAGAAAACATTTTCAATAGTTAAAATAGCCAGTCTACAAGCTTGAACTATTCCAAAAGGTTATTCTTCTCAACTGCTCACTTGTTATTTGGCTCATTATTGTTGTTGCCTTGCCTTCAAAATCATAATCCCAAATGTCTCTTAAAGCAGCTGCAAAACACTACAGATAAATCTGGTAATCATTTCAAGGCCTAATGAAACACTTTTTTTCAGCTCAAGGTGCATTCCGAATCGATAATGGGGATAATAATGGACTATATGGGTCTTTAGCTCGGCCTCATTAGCAAAAACAGGGAGAAAGCTTGACCTGATTCTTCGGGGCAAATTTACACCGAGAGGCACAAAAAAAAAATCAAAACCCGATGCTTAATTCTAGGCCAGGTTATATTATCACAGACTATACAATGGAGAGATTCAAAGTTATTTTTCTCAACCTTGTCTTGGTGTGCCTTTGATAACCCCTCTAGCCTTGGGCCTCTTTGAAATTCACAGCCTAGGGGAGGGCTGAGCTGAATTTAAAGAGTTAGTTGAAGCAAGGTGCCCCGCTACCCTAAGACTGGGATGAAGCAGCACAGCAAACTCTCCCACTCTGACCTAATTGCTCTCTGCCGACATGAAGACGAGGAGCTGTGCACTCTGACACCTAAAGATTATTTAATACCATCAAAGCTATAAAGAGAGGAATAAAAGCAGGCCAACGTTGAAAGGGAACGGGAAGGGTTAACCCCTTGCGTGGTCAGGCTGTGTGAGTTTGGAATAGCCCCGGAATGGAGGCGGTTGGGGGGGAATCGGTATGCGCGAGTATAGGCCTGTCAAGCAGCCGTCAGCCCCGACGCGAGCAGAGCTCCCATATATCCCGACATCACAGGGGCTCCACTTCCAGCCTTGAGCCCTTGCTCTGCTTGGGCCGTGTGTTCCCCTGGTGCCGTGCTCCCACCCTCCTCCTCTCCCACCGTTTCCCACACTCGGCCCATTCCCTAAGGCAGCGGCTACGTCATCGGGCACGGCGGCCAAACCACTGTAATATCCCAATTTATTTCTACTTATTCTAACGGAGTCTGGGGCCGTTTCATTTAGGTCAGGGCCCGCTTTATTAGTGTAAAACTACACTATTTAGTTCCAACGGGACTCCACTGTAGCTTCACTATAAAGGCGACCACTTCAGCTGATGATGTTCTGGTGTTGTGAAATAAATTATTCTGAAAGACAATATCAGCAAATAAGACCAACACGACCGCATGATTATCACAACAGAATCTGACTGCTCGCCTGCCGTCTTTTTCCCCCTCCCTCTTCCTTCCTATTACAGAGAATGAAACCCGTTTTGCTCTAAAGTCTAAACACTGCGGTTTTTACTCGAGGTGCCGTTTACTACTCCAGACACGGATCTACGCAGCAGGTCGAGGTCTGACAGGGTGTGGGTCGGGAACCGGGTAGAGGTGTTTACCATTTAGCGAGTGCTGGGTGACATCTCTGGGGTGCCCTGCCATTGTGGGGAGCATGTCTCATCTGTCAGCGCCTGATGGGTTTATGCTGTGTGCAGCGCAGTGTGTGTGTGTGTGTGTGTGTGTGTGTGTGTGTGTGTGTGTGTGTGTGTGTGTGTGTGTGTGTGTGTGTGTGTGTGTGTGTGTGTGTGTGTGTGTGTGTGCAGCCTCGCCTCACTCAGACAACCAGCTTTAGCCCCAACACTCACGGCTTGTGAGTCAGCAGACCATGGTGGAAAAAAGTACTCACGTGTAAAAAAGAATTTGCTGCAATATAGAAATACTCCTGTTACAAAGAAGTCCTGCGTGTATATATACTGTAGGACTTCTGCGAGTTTTTAAATATATACAAACTCTGTATACACATTGTGAGATTGTAGATCTTCTATTTTGAAATAGCTGAAATGTACAGGGCTGAAGTGGTTTATTCTTTTACACAGCATGGAATCTTTTTCTGTTTGACAACAAGCCATGAGACTAATTTCAGGGAGATTTTCATGCATCAATGGCGCAAATACTTCTCTGTAAGTGCCAAAGGTAACCAAACAATCCAGGCAGTCTTAGTATGAGGGAATATAGTAAGATAACACAGGGAATGTGCGTTAATATTTTGCAACTATTGACCTGAATACAGTATAAGACTACCGGTATGTTTTTTTTATATCCTAAAAAATATCCTAAAAAATGGGGCTGTATTATATTCGGGGGGCTGTAATATTTGACATTCAATGTTCTTTGTCCACAAATGACTCTTGAAAAATGGTGGTTGCTTTATAACCGGAGTCGTCTTATAATAATAACAACCGGACTCGTAAAAATAACCTAAAGACATAACTAGCAACTATGGTTTACTTTTAATATAGGTACAGTGCGGTAAAAGTACAATATCTGCAGGTGTAGTGGATTAGAAGTAAATGTATTGGAACCTACTCAAGTAAAGAAAAATACCTCAAATCTTACTCAAGTACAGTAAATGTCTGTTACTTTCCACCTCTGTTTGGCCTTGCGAGTCAGGTCCAGTGTGTCAACAACGAAGGGGGTGTGTGTGTGTGTGGGGGGGGGGGGGGGCGTGTTTGGGGGGGGTGTTAGGGGAGATGGGCTGGGCCATTGTGGCGTGTGTGTGTGTGTGTGTGTGTGTGTGTGTGTGTGTGTGTGTGTGTGTGTGTGTGTGTGTGTGCCACTGTGGGACTGCACTAACCAAACAGCTGACACGCTGAGGCTGCTCTCTGGTGAAAGCAAGCTCCCCCTCGCCAAATTTAGCCCTGGGTCTATCGCAGCGATCTTTGCGTGCAAACATTTCCTCCTCCCCTTGAATGAACTGAAGCTCATTCGCTCAGAACTGCCCCGACTCCCATACTACACGAGGATGGTTCATGTGCCATTTTTGGAAGATGCTATCTATAGTAGCCGTCGGTCTGTAAGAAATTTGCATGGTCCGACAACTTGGGTGACCTTCTGAGCTGCAAGAACCTACGGTATAACACGCCATGAATAAAGAAGGAAAACCCCACAGTCAAAAGTAAAGTAGGTCATTGTTCAAACATAATGTAAGCAGCCATTATGTTTAACTTTAATAATTACCATCATTATATCATATAACAAGTGATTTGAAATTATTCTGTAGATACATGAGCAAACCTGTCAACATTGGTAACTAATACTACTGTAACTGCAGACAAGAAAATCAGTTGGCATGCAGGACTGTCTAATAATACAGCGCACAGAGCAATGCCTCTGCTGTCCTCCAAAGAAAATCATCTCATTTCATCTGGCGAAGCTATTTGTTCCACTGCTTGTGAGGAGAAACAGAAAACAAAATGTCAACCCAATGCGAAGAAAATAAAGAAAATATATGACAGATCTAGGAGCTGTTGAGTCACTATAATATTTAAGAGCTGAGGGGGGAAAAAACATAACATTTCCAGTATCATTCACACTTGACTGTCATCCTGTGAAGAGGAAGGAGACGGTTGGAGAGCTGTGTGCGTGTGTGTGTGTGTGTGTGTGTGTGTGTGTGTGTGTGTGTGTGTGTGTGTGTGTGTGTGTGTGTGTGTGTGTGTGTGTGTGTGTGTGTGTGTGTGTGTGTGTGTGTGTGTGTGTGCGCGCGCGCGCGTGTGCGTGCGTGCGTGTGTGCAGTGATAGCATGACAATATGGCGACGCATGTGTGCGTCACTGCCGGATGACACACTTGAACTTCAGCGTGCAAGGCCCCGCATCTCTCACACACAGAGGAAACCAACCTCTGCGTTGAAACTCATCAATGAGGACCTGACTGTCTCAAACACAATACTTCCAGCCCAATCCCCAGGCAAATATATAAATATGTCCTTTTTTTGGCTTCCCCTCACTAGATACTAGCACCAGCGTTACTGCAGTGTTATAGCAAACAACTCGCTCAGGATCGAACAATCTACATGCGGGTATTAGTCAAATATAAAAAATAACTTTGAAATACTGTATCATATTCGTAATCCATTTCTCAAGCTAAGGTGCAAACTGATGACAAAATATTAAAATCAATTTTAGGGCATTTAGTATTCTAGGAAATGTGGCCATGGAACAGAGTGTGACTAGTGCTATCAATAACACTGATGTTACGACATTGTGAATACATTATGTCACTAAACTCCATCTGCCCATTCTCAATATCATCCAGCCGACACAACATATAAAACTTAAATGGTAAATAGTGCACTTACAAGGGTGCATGGTGCAATGTGCATTTTATATAGATGTTGTAGTACACTATCACCCACCGATTCCGGAGGACACCATGCAAGGCATGAACCTGCACATCGCAGCAAGTAGTGGTTCGGAGTCTTGCTCAATTCAGAAAAAAACTCTGGGAGAGCACGGGTTCCAACTGAGAATGTTGCGGACCGGTTCCTATATTGTTCCTATATTGTCTATTGGCTCATTATGAAACAGCTGGAGACTGCTGCACTGTGATTGGCTAAAATGCCCCCCTACTACTCCAGACACGGATCTACGCAGCAGGTCGAGGTCTGCCCTCCCCCCCCACACACACACACACAGACACACACAAACACACTAGCACCACCTAATCATGAGCCCGACGTCAATTATTTGCTGACAACAATACAGTTCTGGACCATCTGCAGGGCAAAGCCAAGTCTCTGTCTGCAGGGAAACGGCTGCAGCATTGAAGCAGAAGCAAAGAATGTAGCTATACATGCAGCACATTTTGACTTTTGGCTAAATATGTACCTTTAAACTTAGTCAACAAATCTGGAATATCATAATGTGCAATGTGGTGATGAATATTTAATATCTAAGCCCTTGAGACCAAAATGACTGCAGTCTTTAGGTTGCAGTGCACCAATAGACTAGTTGAACATAAACTGTCAAATCCTCAGGGTTCATGCATCCTCAGGGTTCATGCATCCATCACACTCACAGGCTGTCAATGTAGGACGTGGCTGTGCCTTATAGTAAGTATACTGTATACTCTAAGGACAAACTAAGAAAAGCGGCTCCTTTCTTGCACAATAATATTCATTGTGTTTATACACAAACATTCAACAATAAAAGTAAAATAAATCTAAAAGTATAGATAGAGAGGTGGCCAGATACCTGACTTGGGCTCATCTCAGCTACGGTCACACAAGCAAACATGTAACTGTGAATCACACCAATACAAGAGGTGACAGGGTGGGAAAATCCTCAGACACACCAAATATCCCACTCAGCCACTAAGCCCCTAATGCATCTTGCTCTGAATGTCACCGCTTTTCAGGAGGAAAGGGCATCTTCTTACTCACCCCCACCCACCCACCCAAACAGAGTTTGCAACACGGCTATTACTCCGTCCAAAGTTTGACACATTACTTTTCCTTCAGTCAGCTATGTAAATCACGTTACAGCCCACTCTTTCATGCCTGCTGTAATTGCATGGAGGCTCATGTTAGTATTCCACTTTCTATCCTATATTTTACTGTTTGACTTAATAGTATAATTTGATCTTTGACTTATTGCATATGCGTCTGACTTTTATTGCATATTTGGTAAAACTTTACTGGAAGGTTGTGGAATGCTGTGTGTAATGCATTATAATGCATGTAAAAGGCTTAATAAATCGCTTAATAAATTGATATACCGGTACTGTACATCCATACCATAACTAAGGAAATGTCTGTATGAATGAATGTCTGAAACCACCATAACTCCTCACTGACTGCACCAATCACTCTGACTTTTCACAACTTAGAACAACCATAGGTCACTCAGTCAGTTATTCACCCCATGCCTCCATGTAGTATATCGTCATCTCTCCTGACATCACGCCTTGTGACACATCACGCCGCCATATATGGCCACCGCCATGAAGATCACAACACTGACCCCATCTGACCCTGCTTAACCATATGGACTGGATCATCACCTAGATCTGCCTACATGCACTCGTGAGGCCCCACTACACGAATGACACACTTTCTGGTTCAGAAAGCAATTGTTGTTGTTGTTGTTTTTTTGCACCCTCTATCGATATTGCCAAGAGAAAAACTATAAAGACAATATTTTTCCTCCAGTGAAAAACAATCGCTTTCTGCTCAAAAAGTGCATTTTATTTGTGTGGTGGGGGACTCAGAGTGATGCCACTAAGGAAAGTGGGCTTTCTAATTACACAAGCCATGTTTGTTTTGGTGAGTTGGTAAAATGTTCCTTATGCAACAGAGGAGAGGCTGGTTGGAGTTTCAACAGAGAAATAACTTTATTTTACCCATAGCGCTACTGCAAGGCAGAATGCTAGGCTAGCCTATATGTGTGCATTTGATAATTAAATGAACACTTCAATGGCCTAAAATGTATTGGAATTTGTTTAAAGGCACTGCACTGGCGGATGTAATCTTGCCAGTTGCCAGTTAGTGTAATGGCAATTCCTTAATGTGTAGCAGACAGTCATCCATAACAGTAGGTCTACTCAGAACTCTATACCAGGGGTTTTCAACCTTTTTCATCTCAGGGACCACCATTTATTCAGGATTTGAGCCACGGACCACCATTTGAGGATATTTTAGCCCCACAGACCCCAAATTTAAAATTTTATTTTGCTTTTGTCCACAATTCCAGGCTGGATTTGGGAAACAAAACATGCGAAATATACATTCCAAAATGGCTAATTCAGATGATGAATATTCTAACTCTCAAGAGTTACATCTGGCTAACCAACTTAGCTGAGGACCACCTGGAACCCTCTCAAGGACCACTGGTGGTCCCCGGACCACCTGTTGAAAGCCCCTGCTCTATACAAATATAATAGTAGTGCCTGCTTGGTGGTTCTATTCCGGTCCAGCTATTACACAACTAACACACTAACACGCACACGCACAAATCAGCGACCATAGCTGTGATGTAAAGGCAACAGAGTAGTCAACATTGAATGCTGTGTTGTAAATTGATAATAAACTTGTTGCGGGGTAATAAACACGGAGGAGTGAGCAGCCTCATTTGTGGTTTTACGAGATAACATTTTACGACACAACATTTCAGGTTTGTCATGCTGCAGGCAGGGTATATATATATATAATGTGTGGAACTGTTAGCAGAGCCGCACACTAGTGACATTTAATAAGGTGAGATTAAGACACCTCAAATTGCCACGTTAATCTTGACAGGGGGGTTCATCTGGGGGTGTTAACAAATTAGGGGAGATTGCTGTCAGGTCTGTGTGTTGTGTGAGTTTGTTGAGGTTTCGCTGTCATTCAGGCCCGGATTTAACATTTCCCGATTGAGGGGCAGGCGAACTGGTATGGGGGCGGCTTCATTGCCCGCGTCGCTTCGTGCCATAGGCGAGGAAGCCACACCCATACCATTTTCGGTTTCATGACTTTTATTAGGCAAGTAAGTATCAATGATAACATCAGTTGTTGTTGAAGTTGCAATGGGCACACAGTAGTGGTGCAACAAATTGTAGTTACAGTAGTTAGTAGCATTTGAATTATAAGCACTTTCGTTTGGAATATGTTTGAAATTTGGGTTGTTTTGCATGCCAACAGGTTTGGTGGGGCAGTCTAGGCATTTAGGGGGGCATTGCCCCCCCATGCCCATGCCTAGATCCGGCCCTGCCGTCATTCCGCCTGCCTGCATGCTGCTGCTACACTACACAGAGAGAGGTTGTCTTGGGTCATGAAGTTTCCATCCCACCTCAATAATATTTCGAGCACATCAAAGAATGTGGGGCTGTGGTTCATCCATTTACGGCGTTCTTTTCTTTCTGGTGTGGTGGGAAGGAAGCTGTGGGCTCCCGAAATGATTGATGATTGCGCTAAACAATATTCCCCCGTATTCACTACTACTGGAGCAAAGTTCGCGTTATAAAGCCCCCCGACAAAACACGCCACATCATGCCAACTTTAATCGAATTTGCCCAGTGCGCATAATATCGGAAAAGAGAGCTGTCCCACATTCCATTGTCCTGACGTTTTGGTGTGCAACAGAAGACCAGCTCTGTCTCTCTCTCTCTGTCTGTGGTGCATATATACACTATGTATGCATATTACTACTATGCACACACTTTGATAGATCTGTCTGCCCTGCACTGTACTGCATGCATTCAACATGCAACACAACAAAACGCCAGCTGCACGCTGGCAGGCGGCTTACTGACCATGGTATTAAAATGCGACACGCAACGAAACTGTCAGCCCCGAAATATGACTCAAAAATACATTTTCTTTGCTGCCAGCGACAGTACTATGCAGGCAGACGAGGCATTAGCCTACAACACAAGCTAGCTGGCTAGCAGACATGCACGTTGATTGAACACACTCTCTTCACTCAAGTACAGTGAAAATGCATCGACTTGACACGAGTTTCCACAGCGAGGCAATCAGTCACTTCTCTCTCACTCTCTCGCAATGAATGGCAACATGGAAAATCTGTCCCATTCTGATTCATGCACAATACTACCACGCGTGACGCATTTAAAAGCAATCTAAGCTCTTCTTTTTCTTTCTCAACATTGCGCCAGGGTTCTGTTTCTGTTTGTTTTCGTTCCCCTGACTTGCACACACACGCTGTCAAATGTTGACAAGCTGTCAATGACAAGTGGATCGTTCTACCTGGGACCTGTTGACTCCTCCCCCAGCTCCCCTCTGCTTGCTGCTGCTGCTGGTGCTGGAACTTCAGTCGCGCAGCTTGCGTTGGTTTGCGGGTTGCCGTTCTTTTTCAAAGTTGTCTACCGACTCTCTGCTGTCCAGACAGCGGGGATGCCACGAGCGTGGAGCGAAATCAGCCCTCCGGCGAGTCGTTAGCGAGACGCGACGTGACGGACGGGCGATCGGTGAGCAGAGAAGTTGTTGGGCACAGCGTTCGCAATGGCAACCATTGCAGTCACGTTCTCTGGCTGTGAAATCCAACACCACCAGCCCCCCCTCCTCCTCCTCCGCCCTCCGAGCCCGCCCCCTTTCCTTTTATGGCTGCTGGTCCTCAAGTGGATGTCCTGTTAACTCCAGATGTGCACAGTGCTGCCTCTCCGTGTCACCGCCACTCACCAACTAGATGTGATAGTAAAAGCAGTGCTTTTCAACCTTTTTGATACCAGGGCCCACTATTTATTCAGATTTTGATCCACGGACCAACATCTGAGGACATTTTAGCCCCCACAGACCCCAAAACTAAACTTTTCTTTTGCTTTTGTCCACAATTCCAGGCTGGATTTGGGGGAAACAACACAGTCCAACATACAGATCAACATGACCATTAATCTTCTACATTCTCTAGTTGGGTAGATTCAGGCTAATTCAGGCGATGAATATTTTAACTCTTGAGAGCGTAAACATGAAACCAAATGGACCCGCAACCGCAAGGGTCCATTTGGTTTCATGTTTACGCTCTCCAAGAGTTACACCTGGTCAGGGGTGGACAGTCTGGCATACAGGGCATTTTCCCGGTGGGCCGACCCCCCCGGGGGCCGTTAATGTCGTGTTTTAATTTAAAAAAAAAAATCTGCACAAAACCGGCCCACGAATCAGTGCTGGAACCCTGCCTATTGCAGGGTTTTTATAGTTAACTAAAACTAACTAACTAATTTTAGTTAGCCCGAGCCCCAGAGCCCCTTATGTCTTAAATTCTCATGGGGGCTCAGGCCCCGGAGCCCCCACAAAGATTCAGAGGGCCGCTCTGAGACAAAATTGCCCGGTACGTTTTGAGCTCCCAGTCCACGGTTACACCTGGTTAACCAACTTTCCATCATTTAGCCTGTGGACCACCTGGAACTCTCTCAAGGACCACTGGTGGTCCCCCAGACCTTTTGAAAACCACTGCTAAAAGGAATAACGGAGTGGAGAGGGCAGAGGAGGCACAATTGTGTTTAAAGTTAAACATAGCCGTTTTGAGCCGAGTAACTTACATAAGATAACTGAATAACTTGTGTTGTACCTCACAGCATTGACAAACAGGAGGTAAACATCATGGCCCAGCAAAAAACAGCATGCATGACTAGAAGGCTTTACACCCAAGCTGGAGGGAGAATCATGTTCCTCCGTCTATTTTGGCATGAGGTTCAACCTGACACCCTCCCCCTCCCTCCTCATCCTCCCTGAAAGGCTATAATTGACTTGAATTGGATGGATAACATTGAGAGTCAGCTGAGTGTCATTTGTGTGTGTGTGTGTGTGTGTGTGTGTGTGTGTGTGTGTGTGTGTGTGTGTGTGTGTGTGTGTGTGTGTGTGTGTGTGTGTGTGTGTGTGTGTGTGTGTGTGTGTGTGCGTGCGGTAAATGGTGCTTTATATAGCGCTTTTTTCCCCCAGGTTTACTTTACATAGAATGTGCATCACATTCACCCATTCACACACGCACACGCACACATACACACACACACACACACACACACACACACACCCAGGAACCATGCAAGGCATCTACCAGCACATCGGGAAATATCCTTATGGGGTTGTATTCAATTCAGGTGCTGTACTATTTGACATTTAATTGCAATTGAGTCTTAAAAAATGGGCGTTGTCTTATAACCGGTCTAGAGTCGTCTTATGTTCAGGTATCGAGACAATACAGTAAGTCTGCAAGCTCGGGTGCAATCTTACAGTTTGGTAACTGTGGTGGGGTAAGCCACCAGCCCTACTGCTGTGCGTATTCCTTCTTAAAAATCAGTTATTGTTTGGCGAGCAACACAGCCACAACAAGTGCCAAACTGTGCCACGAAAATATACCAATTTGCTGCTCTTATCTGCTTCAGCTACGAAGGCGAGTCAACGGATAACAGCTCTCCGACGTAGAATGGAGAGGCGAGGGCTATGGCGGGCCCCATCTCACCATGTGTGTGAACACTGCAACGAAACAACCTAGTGACATACTTTATCTCTCTGTAGCCCATCTCAGTGCAGCTTCTCTTCCTTTCCTGTGAGCACTAAAACGACTACAGAGAGAGAGAGAGCCCTGTCTTTGAAGCTTGCTTATACAAAGTTGCAAGTGGCACTGAGCTATGTCAACTGTCACACATCACCACACAAGTGAAGAATGCATGCGCGTATGTGTGTGGGCACAACATGTGCACTTGTGCGTACTGTGTGTGTGTGTGTGTGTGTGTGTGTGTGTGTGTGTGTGTGTGTGTGTGTGTGTGTGTGTGTGTGTGTGTGTGTGTGTGTGTGTGTGCGGTGACATGGGACACAGAGGCACGCAAGTAACTCAAGAGTGCAGGGAGTCTTCAAATGCTAGAAGTGTGTTGGGGTGGAAGTGGCTGCTGTCATAACAGAATGCTTGGAGAGTGTGAGTTGTCTTATTTCACAGCCGTCTGACAGGTGGCGTTGGGGCCCCCATCATGTGTGTGCACAGGGCGTGTGTGTGCATGCGTGCGTTGTGCATGCAGACCGGACAGGCCAGGCCAGGCTTCATTCAATCGGCTGCCATGTGGGGATTTGTGTTGGCAGAGGCTAACATTGTGTTTCCACTACATATCTCAGGGCTGACTATAGCAGAGCCCCAGGGGTCTCTACAACCCAGCTGCATCCTCCACTTGTAGCCACGTTTACGCTCGGAAGTTATAGGGCTTGAATCTTAATGGGCCTCAAGTCTGGCACATAGCTCCCTTCTGTTCTCTAATCCATACCTATTCTGGGTATAGATGTGTTTAAATGGAACTTTACTGTGCGGTCGTCTCCTTGCAGCTTCTTCTGCCTGCCGCAAGACGGTGCAAATGGGCTACCATCTTCCGCACATTTTTACCTGAGCTAGCGGCCATGTTATAGAAACACAGAAGAATCTGGCGCCTATTTCAATGCCATACACGCAGATATTTGCACCTTGCATTTATACCAGTCTTTTCTGATCCTATATCTTCTGGTGTGCTGAGAATCTTAAAAAAGGGAAGGAACATCCGCACACTAGTTGCAAGAGCTCAGAGAATTACTTTATTAGAAGGCAACAAATCTTATCAGGAAAATAACAAATATATACAAAAATCATTGATGAATGATGCCATCTTCAGAAAAAAGAAAATTGACACAGAATGGCATCTGGTCCACCCAGAAATCCACCTAAATTCATCACAATTAAACTCATGATCAATATGGATTAGATTTTCGATGAACCCTGTCTGCATTGAGGTTCAAAAATGTATTCATGATCTGGGGCATATTACATATTTCTCTGCTCTCAGTTGATTCTTTATTAATAATATGCACAAAAACAAGTTGCATGAATCTCCAAAGAAGTACAAGCGGTGAAGAGAGAGAAGAGAAGAAAAGAGCAAAGTAGTCTGTGTACATAGCCTATTTTATTGCTGATATATGTAGATGAACTATTCATTCATACATGTATACCTCTACCCATTTAATGCGAGTGATGCATGTAACCCTTTAAAGCTTTGAATAGCCCACTGTATGCAAGTATAGAAGATGAATGTGCGGAGCATGACACAGTAGCTTGTAAGCCATGTGTGTTAGCTCAGCAGGAGTGTACTCTACAATGCGTTAAGCCCACTCTGCTAATCCTTCACACAGAATGACAAGGTTGTCAGAAAACCATGTGTTTGGTTGGATGGATTCAAGCCTGTATGATTGGTTTGTCTCAAAAAGTTACTGTAGGTTATAGCAAGACCCATCACTGTTATGTAAGTGGCTCCACCAGCCCCTTTACCAATACATATTTTAGATTGTTTATAGTTTATTCAATTCGCACTGCGTGAACCTTCTATATTTTAGCAGGAAGGATAAGAACCTTTCACGGAAGTGTCACGTTCACTGTGCTCAAAAGCCTGTCAGTGCTCCATCCTGATCCTGAAATGTGCTCTTGTAAAAAAGAAAGAATCCGCTCCCCACTTTCCCATATTATTATTTAGGTCCAGTGGTGGTGAACAAAATAGTTCCCAGCGGATGGCTGAATGTTGCAGGACAGTCGTGGTCGAGTTTCCCCTGAACGTCTCTCTCCCATTTCAGTTTATAAGGCACCTGGCGAGTCTTCAGCAGGTGTCTGGTTCAAATCCACGTCCTGTTAGAGACTGCAGTTAAAGGTAGGGGAAGTGATTTCACTTTTGTCAGATATCACCCAAAAAATATTTTTTTCTGTTAAAATGCTCTATTATAAGGTGTGGAAACCACATATGGAGTTTCCCCCTCCCCCACGTTAGCAGAGGAGCTAATAAAAGTTCCCCAGGTCACCACAATTCTCCTCCAATCAGGAGAGAGCTGCAGGTTCACATAGTGTAGCTACTTTTGGGGCCCCTAGTGCACCAGGCTGGTACTACACCATGAATTTCAAATCACTTCCCCTACCTTTAAATGCCGCATGCGCCTATTTGCTCTCCAGGACGCAAATGCTGTGACTACAGTATTTCCAGAGCACTGTAACATTAGCCACAGGTTGATCAACGCGTCTGCCACAACCCCCCCCCCCCCCCCACCACCACCGCATCCACATGTCACATTCTCATATACACGGAAGAGAAGGAGAGGGGCTGCCGTTTGGCCCCCTTCCCCTGCAGTGTCACCCACGCCCAAGAGAAACATTTCCCGGCTCCCCAAATGTCAGTGGACAAATACAGTGGGACAAGCTCATGCATCAGGGCAACATGAGAGCCCCGAGGTCTCGTCTGACGTCAAAAAAAGCGGTCTACCAGCCTTTCTTGGAAATGGATGTGGAGGCGGGAGGAGGCGGTGGTGGACCTGGGCCCATGCAGGCAGAACCTGAATGCAGACCAAACGAGCCAGGGAGACATAGGGACGGTGCGATGGTGCCAAGGCTCTGTGGTCAATCAACATACACAGGCTCCCTGGCCATTAATTCCCCCCCTCCCTCCCTAAAAGCCACTTATTTATTTGGAGCTCCCAGCAGCCAACCATTCATCACCCCATGACTCCCCTTTATTAGCTTGTCATCCACAGTGGCGTGTAATGGTGAAACCATCGAGCAGTCACTATAGAGAGCCACTTTGCGGCGAGATCGGTGCCCACAAGAGGGGCACCTCTCTTCTAATAGAAGAGTCTTTCGGGGCATATTACAATGAGCCGAATAAATCAGAGCGCGTACAAACCCCCAAATGAATTCCACCACAACGGTAGCTACAGTATATGTGCCACTCATGCCGTCTGTGTGAGTGTGTGCATGCGGGCGTGTGGTGCGTATGCAGACGTGCTGAAAGGCAACATAACGCCCATGTCATCCCACTTTATAGTGGTAGATTGTGAAGAACAAAGAAGGCGGGGGGGGCGCAAGATCTTATCAGACGCATGGAAATGGTTAGCGAGGACCAAGAGCCTCCTTTGAACTGCGGACGGCTGTTAAGGAACACTTTCACTCGGAACACATTCGAATAACATGCCACCAACGCGCAGGCGCTAGCACAGAAAAATGTGTTTCTGTGTATTCTGCAAAGCCGTGTGTGTGTGTGTGTGTGTGTGTGTGTGTGTGTGTGTGTGTGTGTGTGTGCATGAGTGTCCACACGGACACACACACACACACGCACACACACAAACCCATAACCCCACACCCCTCTGTACCTAATCTCTACCTGCAAGAGAGAAAAACATTATACAGTTTAATTTTCTCTTTCTTAGCCCTCCTCCGCCTCCCCCCACTTCTCTCTTACAGAGGAGAAAAAAAAGAGATGATTTTTCAAACCTCTGACAGGCGAGCCTTTCGCGGGATTTACTCCATCTGAAAACATGTGGTAAGCCTTGTGGAATGTTTCAAATGAGTCCCAGATGTGGGCCGCAGACAGGTTTAACCCCTTCCCCTCTTCTCCTGCTCCCGCAGCAGGGGAGAAGGGAGGTATACACACCAGGCCTCAACCAACGGCCTGCCAGTGTTTTGGGGCAGAAACTTAATATTGTACATGCTAAGGTTTCTACAGTGTCCCGACTACTGCTGCCAACTGTAAACAGATACAGTTCCTGTAAAAGATAATAGGATGTAGGACTTGTGTAATAATATATTTAGGGAGAAAGAGAAATGTTTTTTGTGCTGGGTTATAGTATAAACTATAAAGCATGTCATCGTCATTGTCATGTCATTGCATTCAGGGCTCATGGTGCTTGGATAACATGGAGAACAAACTGTATAAACCTGACAATAAATGACCGGTACCTGTTCTCCTTTTGTATATGCATTTCTTTTTGGAGGGAAAAGTAGGCCAAAGGTAATCTCATTTCTTAGCTGAACTGGACCGGAGTAATCTAGTAGATTAGATCACTTATTGCACTTTTAAGTGGGTAATCCTAAAAAGATTACGTTTGGAAAGTAACATACACAGCCCCACCACTGGGAGAGGGTTAAGCAATATAGAAGTAAAAACCTTTATACCTCTGTCAATTTTTGTTACTTTCAAAGTATTACGGTCCAGTGAACTGTGCCCTAATGTAATTTGCTGTAAAGCTAAAAAGAAAAAGAAAGGGAAAAAAAGAGTAGTACACTTCTGCCGCATTACACAAGTATAAAGCACGCGAGCGCGCTGCCTTTTTCCAGATGACTCAGCAATCACACAGACATGACCAAGATTAGGAAAACACCTTTGAGGAGCAGTGTGTTGTACTTCTCACATTAAGGTAGGATTCTACTAATGGTGGCCACCAGAACAGCAAGATATAAGCGAACATTATACCAAAGTGGACCGTATTTCGTGCGTTCGTTCCAGAAGAAACCTCACCGGGAGAGCATTCAGCCCGCGGTGATACCATATAAAAGAAATGGCAAGACTTAAAGCTTCGCTTAAACTACATCATCTTTGTTTGCCTGGCACGAACAAATTGGCAAATATAAAAACACGGTTTGTTCGAGTGTGGTGCCGCGTCGTAGTGGACGTTGTTATTGTTGCTGTAACACTCCCAAAAATGGTGGTTTTGATGCGATGGGGAGGGTGGTAACAGAACAGCCCAGACTATCACGGGGGTGGAGAAGTAAGCTGATTGATATCCTATGAGCAACAAACTCAAGTGACCCCATTCCCTGCTCTAACTCGTTCCTTTTTTTCCTCCCTCTCCTTCTCTCACTCCAGATTTGCCTGCCTCACTCACAGGCTCTCTCTCTCTCTCTCTCTCTACACACATTCTCCGTTGTTCCCTCCCTCTGCCTTCCTCCGTCAGTCTCGTTCTCGTTCCCTCCTACACTTTTCCTCCTTCTCATCCTCCCTTTCTCTTGTTCCCTCCCCCTTTCCTCCTTCCTTCCCTCTCTCCCTCTGTCTCTCTCTCTCTCTCTCTCTCTCGTCTCCCTCCCCATAGCCAAGCCAACTGTGAAGCAGTTGTCCAACACGCCCGTCAGCCTGCCAGCTAGCATGTTGGACCCAGGCCCATTATACAAAATCATAACAGACAGAAAGGGTACATGCAGACAACACTGCCAGGACCGAGCTGGATTGGGAGCCCATAGGAGAACGCGTCAGGCGGTCTCTGTCAGCGAGGTGGTGAGCAGAGAGAGAGAGAGAGAGGGAGAGAGAGACAGAGAAAGAGAGAGAGAGAGGCAGTCATAGAAAGAGAGAGAAAGAGAGAGAGAGAACAGCCTTGGGTTTGAGGCTGCAGCGCGCTGCAGAGTCTCATAGGCCATATGAGGCCAGAGGAGGCTGGGAAAAGATTGTTGCCGCTTTGAGCTTCCACATGTGAATGCACCGCAAAATTCCCCTCTCCCTCTTTTTCTCTGACTCCCTCCCACATGTCTCCCCCAAGGGAGGACCAGTGTTTTAAAAGAAGCACAAACAACTGCCAGCATCCAACGCTTCATGCTTTTTCGCTCGCGAGGACACCGAGGAGGCCTGCAAGTGGAGCGAGAGGCGAGCAGCGCGGTCCACGTTCAAAGCAATGAAGTGTTGCAAGCGAGCGGCCTAATGCGATCTCTCTCTCTGTCTCTCCCTCTCCAGCGGCCCGTTAAAGGAGAGCATCTTTTCTGGGGCTTGGACTCAGGTCCAGAATGGATTAAAAGCACGAGGGTCGGAATTTTGTGTGCGTATCATTTCTGCCCGCATGCTCCACCCAAATTAGTTAGGGCATCAGATATTTGACCAATCTGGGAACTACAACGTACTACTACTATTGTTAATACCACCAACAATGTCTTCACCAATGAGTTCCTAATGGTGTCTAATCTAAAAGATTGAAATTCAACTCCTGTGAGAGTTAAAAAACACACACAGTTGTTGGGCTGAAAACAGCCATATCACGTGCCCAAATGTATAAGCACAGTTATGGCGACGGGCATGGCTGTTGTCAGCCCAATGAATGAATTTTGAGCAAAACTAGTGCTTGGAATGGATTCAGCATCATGAAACCCCTGTAGTTAGACATATCACATGCTACTCAAAGCATGAGACAATGTTATGCATTTTTCAACAGAAGTTGAATTTCAATCTTTTAGTACATGTTTTTTTTTTAGACACCATTAGAAACACATTGGTGACGAAATCTATTGGAAAACGAGTTAGTTCCCAGATTCTTATAACTTTCCCTTACTAATATACTTCCCAAAGATCTTCTAGAGGAGAAGAAGTTTGGAATAGCCATTAGACAACACATTACCGACAAAATGTCAGTAAGGTTATGGTGTGAGCCAGTGGGTGGATAGCAACAGCACAGCTGGTGATAGGAAATGTCAACGATGACATGCTGGCACAAACCAAAAAAAAAAGAAAAAAAAAAAATCCGATAAACGTGCATAATCGCTCGGCAAGGTCAGATGTTAAATCTGTGCCCGACAAGCATCATCGTGTCACGTTTCTCCCTCAAACGCGATTGATGCAACCTTCCCCCGGCCGGCTATAGGTGAACGGCTGTCTTTATCCTGCGCTGCACTTTCAGATTGATTGTCTCAGCGGTGCACCCGTCCCCCTACAGTGAGGGTTACGTGCCCCCCAGCCCCCCACCCCTTCCCCCATGTCGTGTCTTTCATTTGGGTTCACTGGGGGTGCCAGGTGCCAACATGCTCCCTTTCCCCCTGCCATCTCATCAAGAGGCAACCCAGAGAGTATGTCCCTTTAATTAGACCGCCCGCAAAAATAATGGAGCATTAATGACATTTCTATGGGGGCCAATGAGCTGGAACAACAGAAGCAAGACTAAATCACAAATCAATTCCAACAAATGTAATTAAGGCTTAATTAGCCTCCGGGGTGTCACTGGGAACGCCACGGAGGGGGATGGAGGTTGAAGGGAAGAGAGAGAGAAATGGGAAGAGGGTAAATGAAAGAGAAATTGAAAAGTGAGAGGGAGAGAGAAGAAGATGTATAGCGGGCACAAAAAAAGCTCCCTCGCCCCTTTCATCTAACGATCAAATGCAACATATTACGCTCGCTGGGTTAGCACGCCTCGGTATGAGTGCGACCTCAATGGATCATCTTGATTCGAGTCACAGGAACAGTTAACTACTGTATGCCGGGTGCACGGCCTCGTGGCCCGGTGGCACGTGCCTGGCTGCTTTTTAAAGGGCAAGCAGGGCCTGATTTAAAGGCAACACACTTCTCCCAGAGCCGGAGCAGCCACAGCGCAGCCAGCGCCGGGTAGAGAAGTGCTAATTCTCTATAAAAACAGCACTGCGTACGGTTAAGCCCAACAACATTCTGGTGTTAAAAAGAAAGGAAGGGGTGGGTGGGGGGGAAGGGGGGGACAACAGAGAGAGAGAGAGAGAGAGAGAGAGGCAGAGTGAGTTAGGGAGAGTGGGGGGGTGGGGGGTGGTGGTGGGGGGGAGGATGCAAAACCACAGGGAGGTTTGGAGAAAGCCCAGAGCCTGGTCTTGCCTCGCTGGATGCCAGTTCACACAAACACTGGCGCTCGCGCCAATAAATGAGCTTCATAAACTGCAATTAAAACCCTGGGCACTAATTTAGTGGAAATGGCAGCCTGTAAAAACGTGCTGGAGTGTTGGAGAACGGAGGAGAAGACAGGAGGACAGAGAGAGAGAGAGAGAGAGAGAAGGAAAGGAGGAGAGGGTGGGAGGGTAATTTGGACTTCAGCAGCGGCAAAACTCATTTTCTTTCTTTCTTTCTTTCTTTCTTTCTTTCTTTCTTTCTTTCTTTCTTTCTTTCTTTCTTTCTTTCTTTCTTTCTTTATTTCTTTCTTTCTCTGTCCTTCCTTCCTTCTACGTCTTCATCTGACATTAATTCAAAACATACCAGCTCCCGTAATGTTTCCTACAGTGTGTACCACACACACACACACACACACCCGCAGGCATGCAATCTCCCGCGCGCGCGCGCACGCACACGCACACACACACACACACACACACTCTCATTAGGAAAACTGGCATTAAAATATTTCAATGCATCCCACGCCTCGCTGAGAAGCACTCCTCTCTCTGCCTGAGTTTTGTCAGGTGGAGACACTTTGTCTCTCAGTCTCACCCACTTTTCTCTATCACCCCCCCCCCCCCCCCCCCCCCCCCCCCCCCCCCCTCTCTCACACACACACACACACTGTGTAAGGTGCATGCCCATGTACTCATCCCTGCTGTCCGGGCGGTCGGTCAGGCTGTCATATCAGCAGTGTAGGAGGTAGAATGGACACGGTTGATAGGAGACATCTGCCCTGGCTCCCCTGTCTATCAGGGACATGGGGGCCATCATGGCAGTAGGTGGTCTTATGCATTCTGTGCTTCATCTTAAACGGCCACACAGAATGTCTGTCCACAACGCCCTTGACTACACCGGTACTTTGTCCCACAATGTTGTGACTGTCTCAAATAACTGAACTACAACTATAAATCATGAAGTATATGCTTGTGGTCATTCAGCAGCATTCAAATCAGGAGTTAAATAATAAATGGCAACACTGACTGCTTCATTTAATAATCCCTAAATGAAGTAAATTTGAGAAAAACAGATCGAAACAAAAAAACATACAAGGAATATAATGTCTAAATAAGAATAAAACAAAAAAAGAAAAAGGCCTACAAATACAGAGACAAAACAAGACAAAACATCCATAAAACAGTATATCCAGTATGAACAACCATGTCACATAATGCGCGAAACAGCACAGAACAGGGGTGTGTTTTTTTACGCAGTAGAAACACACTAGCAGCAAGCCCATGAGTCATTATCAGGCATGAAATGGACGCGTTTTTTGCGGAAAATACGTGCACAACCTTGCGTCGAAAGGGCACGCATGTTTTTTTGCCGTCCAAACACAACTTGTTGGTATAGAGTGACATGAGCGTGGCACACTGTAAGCAAGTGCATTCCTGCTACGCCACTAGTGGTGGCATGCACCTCCTCCTCCCCCTCCTCACAGGATGGGTGGTTTTAACACCTCTTCCTGGTTAAGATAACTGCTGAACGCTCTGACCTTGAGCTTGAGGCTCCACAGTATACGCAGACTCTTTCACCAGCCTGAAAATGTATGTTGGAGTGGGAGCAGAAACGTGCCATTCACGGGTGCCGAGTATAACTGAATAACTTGTTAAATGTGTCAGTAAAATGCCAAATGCCAGTGCACTGCCAACAATAACAACATATTTGTACTTGTAGTGACAAAAGCAAAAAAAAAAAAAGAAGAAGAAGAAGAAAGCACCTCCATGAATTCTATGGGCCTGTTGCCCAGTTTATCACGCTGTAGCTGCTGTTATTCTGCAGGAGCTCATACAGCACCTGTGGACAAATGCTGAGTGAGTGAAGGCAAGTGAATGAATGCAAGTGAATGCAATCTGTATTTAGATAAAGCATCTAGATCTAGATGGAGTCGCTAAAAACAACAATAGAATAGAAGTGTGTTTGAGACGCAGAAAAAACAACTCTCAGGAACGCTGAGGAAGGCCGACTGGGACAAAATACGTCCGTTGTCTGTCTCTATGATTTACCAGGGGTAAATCATAGGGCTGCAACTAACCGTTATTTTCATAATCGATTCATCTGCCGATTATTTAACTTATTCCTAGGATTATGACTCTTATTTACGTATTACGTATTATTTCCATTTTTTCCAGAGAAACTCTCAGAAAAACTCTCAGAAAAATAAGATCCTAAAAAATAAGGTTCTAAAGAATGAGGAGCTAAAAGAAGGAAAAGGAAACAGAACGAGAGAGCTTTTTTATCATGTCCACACAACATCTAAAAATGAAAAGTAAAATGCTGAAAATGGGTGTAATTTGTTACACTTAACACTATGGAAAAACTATGTTTAAGTGGGTAAAAACTGGTAAACAGGTAAAAACTTCAATGATTAGTTGACAAACTGATTACAAAAATAGATGACAAATAATTGAATAATCTATTCGAATGCTACTAATCGATTAATTGTTGCAGCCCTAGTAAATAACTAAATCATGTGAAAAAGGGCATTTCATGAGTGCTGGAATTTTCTTCTTTTTTCTATTGCAGTACTGAGCCCTGCACCTGAGGGGTTTCTCAGTGTGTATGAGACATCACATGCAAACACTGCATATCAGACCTTTAATATCTCCCTTGACCAAAGAATGTCATTATCGAGTCGGATTCTTATTATACATTGTGTTATTATACATTGTGTAATGACTGCACACAAACATGTTCCTTCATATAGTGCAGTGGTTTTCAACCAGTGGTACTTGAGAAAGTTCCAAGTGGTCCCTATGCTAAATGCTGGGCAGTTGATTAACCAGATGTAACTCTTTGAGAGCGTAAACGTGAAACCAAATGGACCCTTGCGGGTCCATTTGGTTTCACGTTTACACTCTCAAGAGTTGAAATATTCATTTGAGTCTACACAACTAGAGAATGTAGAAGCTTAATGGTCATTTTTGATGTATGTTTGATGAAATCCCTTGTATTGTGGACAAAAGCAAAAGAAATCTTTAGTTTTGGGGTCTGTGGGGCTCAAATGTCCTCAAATGGTGGTCCGTGGCTCAAATGTTGAATAAACAGTGGGCCCTGGGATCAAAAAGGTTGAAAACCACTGATATAGTGGCAATGAGAAACCGCTGCACATCCCAAGCAGTGCAGAGTGAAAACATCCACCAGAGGACCAGAGGAAGCAATGCCCTGTGCCATGTTGCCCTTTTTAATTGCTTATTGATTAGCGCGTCACACCGTGACAAGAACAAGAGGGCCGAGACAACAGGGGGGAGAGAAGAATACCCCCTGGAAAGTGACGAGGATTCGGCAGCGTAACGCCTGACCGAGCAGCAGGAGGTTTTTATTTGGATGCGAGTGGATCGAGGCTAAAGTAAACTCCCAGCCGAAGAGTAAATAAAAGCAGGTTTCATCCTCCCAAGCCTGTCACTCGTCACCGAAGGTTTTTCCCGGATAGGAGGGTTTCGGATTTCAAAAGGCGCTTGAAGACGCTAATTGTGAATCATGACTCCTGTGTGCCGATGAGCCTTTGAGGCTTGCCTGAATCAAGTCTCTGGCATGACCCTGAGCATCAGTTGAGTTTTGTGAAGAAAAAGAAGAGAGAGGGAAAGAGAGAGAAAAAACTCCTCCAGCGATGCAAGTTTGAGGTTGACGCTTTTATCGCCAGCCAAATCCTGATGCTATATCAGTTCAGTGTTTCCTGTGTCGTTCGCCATTCCTCTCATGTGCCTCTACTGTATCTGAGCAACACATAGACCTGAGCACTGCTCAGCTCGCATGTCAAAATCTACAGAAAAAAACGCATTGGTTAATTCAAATAAATCTGGGGTTTTCAACCTTTTCTATACCAGGAAACATTCAGATTTGCAGCTACGGACCACCATTTGATGACGAAGATTTATTTTGCTTTTGTCCACAAATCCATTCCTGGAATTGGGAAACAAAACAGTCCAACATAAACAGATCAAAATTCTTCTACATTCTCTAGTTGTGTAGACTTCAGATAATGAATATTTTACACTCCTGAGAGTGTAAAATGTACCCAAATGGACCCACAAGGGTCCTTTTGGTTTCATTTTTACACTCTCAAAGAGTTATCTGGTTAACCAACTTTCTATCATTTAGCTTGGGGACCACCTGAAACTTTCTCACGGACCACTGATGGTCGCCGGACCACTGGTTGAAAACCACTGAAGTAAATCGATAAATCAGATTAATAGGATTGTATCTGCAAAAATCTCTAGATATTTGTAGTTCTGTCTCAAAGGCCATTTATATTAGATTAGATCGCGTCAGTGTCCTCATTGAGGCGATTCGTTCCACTGTGTAAAACAAATGCAAACAATGGCGTAGTAGGGCAGGTACACACTGACTCACTGCATGACTCACAGCTTACAGACATGCATACAATTGCAAAGAAAAGAAGGAAAAGAAAGAAAAGGCCCATATATAAAGATCTCTCAGTCAGGGTCACATGTGGTACCCTCCCCGCTTCCTTCTGCACTCCTGCTCGGGTAGTGATGCCATGTCCTATTTTTAGTGACATTAGGCTTGTTTTAGGCTTGTTGCTTGTGAATATCGTTAGTTGCAGGTTGCTGTTTTTTTTTTTTTTTCTTATTTGAGCTCATTTATTGATGTCCTATTATGCACCAGTGGTTCATAAACATTTCCATGGCAAGGACCCCATACTACTATGTAATTGTCCACAGCTTAATAAAACACTGTACTGTATATCATCTATACTTCCATTAGCCATATAGCCTAGTCGCTTATTTTAGGCTTGTGTTTTCATTAATCTGGTTGCAGGCACACTTTTTCAGGCATTAAGAAAACGCCAGGTCCAGGCGTTTTGTTTCTGGGCTTTTATTAATGGCACCTTGATTAAACTTGAAGGTGCACATTGTACTATCCAGATAGACTTGTAGATCTGCCATTTGAAAAACTTGAAATGGGACATCCTGCACAATGAATACTTTTACTTTTGGTACCTTAAGTACGGTACATTTTGACACCAATATTTCTGTACTTTTACTCATGTACATTTTTAATTCTGGACGTTTTTGTATGTCATGTGTATGTGATTATGTCGTATAGAGCTGAGCAGTCCCGCCCCTTTCCTGACATCGCCCGTGTTCCAAAAAAGGAATCCTCGTTCATTTTCCTCATAGACTTTTCGAAAATGATCTATATAAAGACGATTACATCACAGACAAAGCCATCTCGGGTCGTGACAAATCATGACAACAAACACAATATTATCATGCAGTATGTAATTAGCAACAAGAAAGAAATGTACGGACACAACACTTTGTGTGTGTTGTCATGATTTGTCACGACCTGAGTTGGCGTTGTTCGTGGCGTAACCGTCTTTATATGAATCATTTTCAAAAAGTGAAAAACATGAATGGGGAAACCATCTCTGGAACAAGGGATGTCATGAGACGTCATGCGGGGGCGGGACCTCTCAGCTCTATATTGCAGTCAGTAGTTTTTTCCTACGCTACACACCTGATTAGGAATCACACTCAAAGTGAGGGCCCCACCGAGACTTTTGGAAGGAAGGGGGCGGTCATGTAAAACAAAGGGGCAATCACAGCACCTGCAGGAGTGGATGCAGAGGTGAGCGGCGGCCATGGCATCTGAAGGCCGAGGAAGTGTCCAGATGTGTTGGGGAGCAAAGGTCTCAGCGACAGGCACACCGCAGATTAAGGTCACACCGTCCCAGTTGGGCTGCTGCCAGCCGCTACATGATGCTAATGGGCTGGCATTGGCAGGCTATGCATGCAGCATGCACGAAAGCATCCGTGCATATGAGTACCCAACACGCACATAGTATACCCACATGTACACACGCAAACCCCACGCACACCATCATCAGTGCCATGATGCTTGGGGGCATGGGAAATCACTTCACAAGGTTTTGCAATTGTACACCAGCAACTTGGGACAGGGATGCTGACCGGTGGCCTACTGTCAGCTTGGCAGCAGGAAGAAAAAGACAATTATTAATTAGTAGAGTCGCATCAGGTCATCGTATCCATCTGTGGTCAGAACAGAGCAGATACATGACTAAAACAAAGCCCAACAGAATTTTAAATGTCCCTCTCGTCCTCACCACATCCACTAGGCTCGGCATCAGCCGCTTGCATAGTCTTTTTTCTTGGTTGAAAGATTCTTTAACTGACTCATTTTCACTTCTTACACAAAATTGGGACTAGTTGTTTCTTGGTTTATCTAAATTGATTTATATAAACCAAGAACAACAGGTCTTGGTTTATATAAGGGGTTTTCCCTCATATAGGGGTTGGTCCACAAGAGGGTTCCAGGTTCCCAGGCTAAATGATGGAAAGTTGGTTAACCAGGTGTAACTCTTTGAGAGCGTAACAATGAAACATTTGGTTTCATTGTTAACTCCCAAGAGTCAAAATATTCATCATCTGAATTAGCCCAAATCTACACAACTAGAGATCTAGGTTTGCCTGTAATGTTTCCGAAATCCAGCC
>CM076981.1:28554305-28561805 GCA_039105355.1 Benthosema pterotum
TTGCCCAAGGACACTTGGGCAAGACATGTAGACAGGAGGAGCGGGGATTTGAACTACCAACCCCCGGATCGTTGGACGACCTGCTGTATTGCCTGAGCCACAGTCGCTCCTAGATACAGTAGCCCGAGATTTCTTTTTTCTTTTTTACAGTTTGACTTCTTTTTGTCCTTGCTGACTTCTGTTTTCTCTGAGGCCCCCCTCCCTCCAATGCAGTTTGCAGGCCGCAGGTCTTTCTTCTAATGTGTGTATTTTAGTAACTACAAACTTGTTTTTTTTCCCACACATCACGTCAATCCATAGACAAGATAATTGGGCCACTATTTTAAAAAACTCAGGTGGCACCCGTGCCACAGGAGTTTCAACCTGAGTGATTGGAGAGGAGAGCGGCAGAAGGGAGGGGAGGAGAGGAGGAGGAAGAGAATACCTCTGGGATTACAAGTAAAGGCTGCCCCAGAGTGATATAAAACTAATGTGTGAGTATAAGTATATTAAAATACTGTATTACACAATAAAATAAAGACAACCTGCACCAATGCAAACTGTTGGAAGGGACGGACGGGGACCTCAAGGGTGAAATGTAGAAAGGGGGAATCTCTGACAAAAATCAAGTGCAATATATATGATGTCGCAGCAATCAAGGTAGATTGATGCCTAATCTGTCTTGGTGTGGAATTCTCCTTTAAGCCACACTTCCTACGTGGTGAGATCTAACATGAGTGGACAGGTGTAGGCCGATGGCTGCTCCATACAGCTGTCAGTCATGCATGTCATATAGGAGTGGAAGAAGGGGTGGGGGTGAGGGGGGTCTGTCATCAGCTACATGCGTCCTCGGCAGCACTGTCAGTGTCACACAATGAAATGCTGCCAGGATTCAGGGAAAGAAGAAAAATGGAACGTGTGGATGTCAGGAACACCTCCGTATTTGAACCCTGATGCAGAATAAACTCAGACGACGACTTGCACTTAAAGGGGAACTCCACCCATTTTCAACATTCTAATATGTCATTAAAATACCCAAGCGGGGTTGGGTAAACATGATGAAAAGGTTCCCCCATTCTGTGTTCCCAAGAAATGGAGGTCTGAAGAAATCCACTAACATGGTGAGACATCTTGATGACATCATCAAGATGTATTTTCACCATGTTAATGGATTTCTTTAGACACTTCATTTTTCTGAGAGCGTACAAATGCAACCAAATGAACCCTAGTCCAGTACTTAGCATATATACCTGTTCGCAATTTTGCGTCATGGGAATTTCTCACTTGAATTGAGTCAAGGGGTCCCTAGACATGAAAAATCACCGAGGTGCTTGTCCGTCATAGTGGGACGAATGGCGCAATGGCCGAATCAAATATGGCCGCCATCGTATATGATGATAATCCAACTTTTGTGCACATACACATGCAATACCTCTATCCTGACTAATTTGGGGTTGGGGAATTCATTTCTGATGTTGTCATGACCATTTTGGGGGTTTTGACCTTTAAAGGTCATGGTCAAGGTCATTTTGCTATTCCAAAGACCATAACTAACCAGTTAGGGGTAATAACATGTGCAATGGGTCTATTTCAACTAATTCTGACATTTATTAATTATCATATCTGATATCTCTTGTTTTTTCATTAGTAGGCCAACATGTGCATAAGACATATGGCAATAGAATCAGTGTTAAACGGCAGTCATTATGACAGGCTCTAGGATGCTGATTGTAGCAGATGATTGTAGGAGATGTTTGGCACTACAAGAACAAAGCTGCATATCCAGTGATAGCACAGGATGGTTGCTGGCTGCAAATCAACTTTGCCTAGAACAGTTTGATGCCCCGATAGGACAAGTAGAGAAATTTAATGAGGAATTTCTGGAGTTTGAGAACGAATGTGACGCCAAGTCAGAACTCAAAACAGCCAATTCTTTGGAGTTTGGCTGGAGTTGGTAGCGTTAATAAAACTGCTGTGGTCTCTGAAAGGGAAGGAAACTGGAATTTACATGCGGCTAATGTTGAGACTATGGCTATATTTGCAAAATGTGAATGCAAAATGTGAATGCACTTCCTGCGTCATGCTTATGGTATCTTGTGCAAATCAAGGTGCTAGAGTTCACACACCCTGGGCTCTACTGGTCAGTGGGTTGTTCAGGATCGTCAAGGTGTTCTGTGCTGTAGGAGTGACATGAAGTTCAAGCAGACCATTCAGCGGGTGTTGAAGGGTCCTGGAGGTCACTATGTAGTAGGAGCCACATGCAATGCAAATGCTGTTGCACTAGTTTCAGCTCTTGTTTCATGAGATTGGGTTGATCACCAACATCCTCAACCTTCCATCTCCATCTCCAGCATGCCTGTGCACCACTCTGTGCCTTACATTCAGCAACACTGTGGTGAAGCTGTTGGACTTCATGTTAGAGTGCCAGAATCTATACTCCTCGTCAATGTACCTGTAGCACTGCACAATCTGCTCACAAAGCAGGCTGTAGACAGAGAAGACATACCAAAGAGGAAGCTACCCCACTTCAACAAGCAACCACTGAAGGCCCAACAACCATTTTGAAGAATAGTTGATGGTGACCTTCCAGCTTATGTCAACAACTCAACTCTTGTCAGTGAGATTGAGCCTGGACTTCATCTCACCCAATTGAGTGAAACATCTACTCTTGCAACTCATGTTGTGGTAGACCTCATGTCACCCCTCTACAAGTCTACATCATCCCTCAGTTCATTCACCTTGTACTTGATTCCTACATCTCCTACATCTTTCTAAAGGAAGTGGAGGACATGTGATGTACAGACTCAGCAGCAGCCTTTGACATCATTGGCATGGACTAACATACCCATTCCTCAGCAACTTGACAGGTTCAGGGACTCTGAGAACAAGTGGAATCTCCAGCTGTTCAGGATATGGTGTGCAGTCAAGCCTGTTGCAATACCATCAGTGTCAGCTCTGTCATCCACGACAATGAGGTTCTCCCAGCAGATTTGGCTGGTGGTGAGGACATCCCTGATCTCTTGAACTGAATTGAGGAGGCTGTCACCAGGCTGGTGGTGCATATGGAGTGGACAATTCATGTTAAACAGTGCAAGAGAGTTGTTATAGTTTCCAATGATGCGGACACCTTTCCCTTACTGTTAAATTACACCTACAGTACTGGGGGTGAAGGAAATCTGGCTGCAGTATGACACTAGGGAAAAGCGACGCATGCTGCCACAGAATCAAGTAGTCTCTTATCTTGGAAAACCCCTAGCCAAGATTGTGATCAAGGCACATATCCTGACTGGAGATGACTGCGTGAGCAAGGTGGGGCGGCTGTGGCTCAGGAGGTAGAGCAGGTCATCCAATGAACCGTGTGTCCTTGGGCAAGACAATGAACCCCAAATTGCCTCCAATGAGTTGGTCGGAGCTTGTTACCACCATTGGTGTGTGAATGTGGGAAATGAGGACGCTGGCGTCGACTGTTCGCCGCTTTACCTCCGAATGTATGAATGAATGTAACATTCTTTTGATTATTTTCATTATTATTCATTATTATAAAAATGCAATCCATTATACGTTGGGCACCAAATATGGTGCCATGGTTTCTGACCCAGTACAATATCTTGATGAACTTTGGTGAGACAGAAACCTTAACTGAACAAGACGCAGCATTGGCAGAGAAGGACTTTGTACGTGTCTGGACAGTGGCCAGGTCAATACAACAACTGAAACGTTTGATGACCATAGGTTGGAAAACTATTTCAGTGTCAGTACTGGAATTGATGCTATTGATGCTACTGGAATTGATGCTATCCCTCCCACGAGCAATGTAATCAGAGGTCACATCAAACGAGGTGCCTTTCTGGTGCATAGGGTTTGCAACCTGCTGGCTACATCCAAGGAAACAAGCAAAACTAGCACCAATGGAGCATGGATGGGGGGAGAACTTTGGTACAGTTCTTCCATCAAAACTGTGCAACTGTGCAGGCAAGTGCACACAACGATGCGGCTGCTGTGCTGATGGACTTCCATGCATTACATCCTGCCATGAAAAAATAATAATGTAATAATCAATCACACTAGTGCGCATGTCCACATATATCCACTTTGAGAGGTAATACCTATATCACTTTAGCACTCTTATTAAATAATTTCAGCACCTACTTAAAGGTTAAATGAGAAATGTATGATTGCTATTATGTATTGCACATCTTCTGTTCTAAATAATAACAAAAGTAAGGGACAGAATTGCTATTCAGTCATTGAAAAAATATATTGACAGTTCAGTCAAAAGTCAATCAGTCAGTCATTGAATAAATAACAAAACAAAAATAAATAAATAAATAAATAAAAATGGGGGAGGAGAAGACAGCCTCCACGTGGCCTCCCCCATACGTAGCTGAAGTAGTGGTTGCATGCCCTTTAAGCGAAACAAATGCCTCCAACGCCCACTGACCCATCAAAATACTTATCTACTTCTACTTATCAATATCAATATCACTCAGGAGTCATACATGTCAGAATTATTTGAATTAGACCCACTGCACCAGTTTTTATCATAACAATGGCCAAATTAGGTCTTCGGAATTGCAAAATGACCTTGACCATGACCTTTAAAGGTCAAAAACACCCCAAATGGTCATAACAACATCAGAAATGAATTCCCCACCCCCAAATTAGTCAGGATCGAGGTATTGCATGTGTATGTACCAGTGTTGTGCATAACGCCCTTACAAGTAACGCCCTTACAGTAAGGGATTACTTTTTTCAGTAACTTCTAACGTAACTCCTTACATTTCTCAAATTCATAACGACGTTATGATTAGTGTAGCATCGTTACTGTCGTTACTCCGCGGCTGCGACAGGACTCGCTGCACTGTGTGTTGTCTGTCTTCAGCTCGCTTCTTCACAGTCTAACATAGAGTTATTAGAGTATATTGTATAGAGAAGGCACCGAACGAAAGTTCCCCTCTCGTCCACTTGCATTGTTTCCTCCGGATGCCTGATCTAGTTTTAATATATCTATGTGTGTCACGTGATAAGTATAAGCCAATCAGAGCCAGTCTTATTCGTCGAGCAGAGCAGAGCCATCTAGTAGAACAGCCGCGACATTGAGGGGGCAGAAAACAATGCTTATGATCCCATAGACTTAAATGCATCCGGTAACCTCGGTTGTCCCAATTCAATAGAAGTGTATATAGATGAGCCGCCATTGAAGTGGCCCCATGAAGTGAACAGAGTTTTCGTGTAACTAAAGGCTCTGGCCTCTAGTGAGCACACAGACAACCAGCTGTGTTGTTGTTGCTGCTGCGCACACACTAGCATTTAAGCTGCGGTAAAATACGCTCTCCAACGCAATGATACGAGGACGACAGCGTGACTGGAGCCTTTGCAGCGTGGAAATATAAACAATATTTTACATTCTTGCTGGTAAAGCAGGGGTTTTCAACAGGTGGTCCGGGGAGGATTCCAGGTGGTCCTCACACTAAATGATGGAAAGTTGGTTAACCAGATACAATTCTTTGAGAGTGTAAACATGAAACCAAATGGACCCTTGCGGGTCCATTTGGTTTGAGTTAAAATAATCATCATCTGAATTAGCCCAAGTCTACACAAGTACAGAATGTAGAAGTTTAATGGTTCTTTAGATCTGTATGTTTGACTGTTTTGTTTTTGAAATCCAGCCTGATATTGTGGACAAAAGAAAATAAATCTTTAGTTTTGGGGTCTGTGAGGCTAAAATGTCCTCAAATGGTGGTCCGTGGCTCAAATGCAGAATAAACAGTGGGCCCTGGTATGAAAAAGGTTGAAAATGACTGTGGTATAGGACGTGGACGAAAACAAAAACATTGAGGTGAAGTGTAGACAGCAAGCATTGTCCTCAGCAAAGAAAATCTTAATACAGCCCATGCTCAGCATGCTGCCATTAAAGGGGAATTCCACCCCTTTTAAAAAAAAGGTCCTAAAAGAAAAATCATTAACATGGCGAAACACAACCTCCATTTCTAGTAAACACAGAATGGGGAGATCTTTATCTTGCCCACGCAACATCTCTAAGGCATATTAATGTCAGTAAAATGTTGAAAATGGGAAGAATTTCACTTTAAACTTGTAAGCGCGAATACCACAGAAAAACACCCCTTTTTGTATGTTTTAAAAAAAAAGTAAAGTAAAGTAAAGTAACGCCCTTACTTTCATAATTTAGTAAGGAATAAAGTAACTAGTTACTTTTTCAGGGAAGTAACTATAACTATAATGCCCTTACTTTTTAAAAGTAACTTCCCCAACACTGGTATGTACACAGAAGTTGGATTATCATCATATACGATGGCGGCCATATTTGATTCAGCCATTGCGCCATTCGTCCCACTATGACGGACAAGCACCTCGGTGATTTTTCATGTCTAGGGACCCTTGACTCAATTCAAGTGAGAAATTCCCATGACGCAAAATTGCGAACAGGTATATATGCTAAGTACTGGACTAGGTCTCGTCGTACCTCCTCCTAATCGTCGTATTCTAGTTCCGCTCCAGTCCACCGCACCCAGGCGACATTCTAGCCAGGTCAACATTCTTGTCTCCCATCAGAAGGATCATCATTCTCGCCGGGCGACAATCACTCCTCATTCATCTTTCGATCATCATTCTTGCCAGGCGGCATTCTTGTCTCCCATCCGAAGGATCAAATTCAGGCAGCCTGTACCCCAATCTGGCAGTATGGCGCCCCCTCTGAGGCCCGCCGTTTTCCATTTCGGCCAGCCCGGCGGTATGGCGCCCCCTGTTGCCGGCCAGCCCGGTGCCGCTGCTCTGAGGCCCTCTGGGCCTCAATTTGGGCAGCAGCCCCGTGCCGCTGTGAGGCCCTCTGGGCCCCAACTTGGGCAGCAGCCCCGTGCTGCTGTGAGGTCCTCTGGGCCCCAATTTGGGCAGCATCCTAGTGCCGCTGTGAGGCCCTCTGGGCCCCAATTTGGGCAGCAGCCCTGTGCCGCTGTGAGGCCCTCTGGGCCCCAGTTTGGGCAGCAGCCCCGTGCCGCTGTGAGGCCCAGAGGGCCCCAATTTGGGCAGCATCCCAGTGCCGCTGTGAAGCCTTCTGGACCCCAATTTTGCCAGCAGCCCCGTGCCGCTGTGAGGCCTCTGGGCCCCAATTTGGGCAGCATCCCAGTGCCGCTGTGAGGCCCTCTGGGCCCAAATTTGGACAGCAGCCCAGTGCCGCTGTGAGGCCCTCTGGGCCCCAATTTGGCCAGGCCGTCATTGCCATCGGCACACAGCAGCAGCTGCAAACGCTGCAGCAGAAAGTTCACCAATTGCAGCATCAGCAGCAGCTGCAGCAGCTGCAGCAGCTACGCCAGGAACTGCTGCAGGAAAGGCAGCAAAGGCAGCAGTTCCAGCAGCAGCTGCAACAGAGTCACCAGCAGTGGCAACAACAGTTGCACAGCAGCAACAACAGCAGTGGCTGCAACACCAGCAGCTGCGGCAGCACGAGCAGCAGCTGGAGCAGCACGAGCAGCAGCTGGAGCAGCACGAGCAGCAGCTGGAGCA
>CM076981.1:28566805-28579409 GCA_039105355.1 Benthosema pterotum
TCCTCGATGAACAGACAGGTTAAAGTCTGCTTCAGGTCCAGTGTGTGTTATGGTCCATTTTCTGCATTCTGTGCTAAGTGGCCGGTCGCCTCCTTTGCCAGCGGGGGCAGGGCAATTGGACACGCTACCGGAGCAATAAAGGCCCTATTAATGGGCCTGTGCCCTGGGAACCACACCAACCCCTACCCTCACCCCCCCCCCCACCTTGGCAGAGGGTGGCGCGCTGTCATAGGGCCTGCCCTGGTAACAGCTCAATTAGCCACCCGCTCCCTGCTATACCTCATCCCCCCCAACGGCCATTTGTTTTTGTCTATATGGAGACCGGTGGAACGTGGACAAATAGATGTGCTACTCTGCTGCTATATTAAGCAGCAGAGAACCTTGAAGCAAAGTTCCTAACTCTCAACATCTGCATTCTTTTTTTTTGTTTGGTCACAAAAAAAACGTGGGTGGTCCCACGCTCCCATTTATATTTCTTTGACTTTTTTTTATTATAAACAGACCGTTTCGGAGCGCCAAGAGAGACTGACAAAGACGAGACAACTGGCGGAGGTCCCCAAGTGAGCTTTCCCCCAAATTCCTGCACCTCTCGATTATGAAGTAAGCAAAAAATGGCTGCTGTGCAGGGGCGGATATAATATTTCCCAATTGGGAGGGCAGGAGAAAATGGTATGCGTGCAGCTTCATACCATTTTTGGTTACAGGACATTTATTAGACAAGTAAAGCATCAATAATAACATCAGTAGTTGCTGCGGTTGCAACAGACACGCAGCATGCATAAAGCTAAAGGTCTGACTCAGAGAGTTTTCTGTTTTCAATGATGAAATGGTGTTAGTTTAGCGGTGCCACAACTATAGTTAGTTAGTAGCAGCGGTATTGTTTGAAATCATTTTAATTATAAGCACTTTAATTCGAAATATCTTTGAAATTTGGGTTGTTTTGCATGCCATCATGTTTGGTGGGGGCAGTCATGGCATTTAGGGGGGCATTGCCCCCCACCCTGCCCATGCCTAGATCCACCCCTGCCCCCCAAATTCCCACCTCTCAAGTATGAAGTAAGAGCAAAAAATGGCTGCTGTGTGAATATGGTTTATGGTCTCAGTCATGCAGAGTTTTTTCTTCTTTTTTTTTTTGGCTGACGCCGGCCAGGTCTTTGAAATCGTAAACTTGTGAAAAGAGTTCTGTTGCGGGAGGGAATGAGGTCATGCAGAGCAGCCATTGTTCACCACGTGCTCCTAATCCTTACACCTTCACATTGCATCACCGTAACCCAAAACCTGGAGGACAACAACAACGGGGACAATGCCAGCGACAAGGCACAGCGACCGGCGGGGTCATCCGGTTCCTCCTCCGCGCTGTATAGCGTTTCTGGGCTAATAATCAGGGGCGGATCTAGGCATGGGCATGGTGGGGGGCAATGCTCCCCTAAATGCCCAGTGAGTCTGCCCCACCAAACACCATGGCATGCAAAACAACTCAAGATAGTTCAAATTAAAGTGCTTATAATTAAAGTGATTTGAAACAATACCACTGCTACTAACTAACTACAGTTGTGGCACCACTAAACAGCATTTCATCATTGAAAACAGAAAACTCTCTGAGTCAGATTTTTAGCTTTATGCATGCTGCGTGTCTGTTGCAACTTCAACAACTGATGTTATTATTGATGTTTAATTGTCGAATAAAAGTCCTGAAACTGAAAATGGTATGGGTGCGGCTTCATCGCCCGTGGCGCGAAGAGACACAGGCGATGAAGCCGCACCCATACCATTTTCTCCTGCCTCTGCTCCCCCCAATTGGAAAATGTTACATCCGCCCCTGGCTAATATGCAAAGCGGTGCGCGGGAGCAATCTGGGATAGCCTGTTGGCTTTAATGGGCTCACAGAAGAAAAAGAAGAGTGTGTAGTGCTGAGTCTGAAAGTATAAGAGCTTTTTAGTGTGTGAGGGTCAGGCATAGAGTTGTTGATATGAAGACAAAGTGATGGCATATTGCACTGTAGCATGAATCGAACCTATAGCCAGAGCCACTGAGGGCAGGGTATTCGGGTATATACGTGAATTTGGGTGCATGTGTGTGTGTGTGTCTGGTGTGTGTGATGTGTGTGTGTGTGTGTGTGTGTGGTGTGTGTGTGTGTGTGTGTGTGTGTGTGTGTGTGTGTGCACACACAGCATTGCACTGTGCTATATTACGATGCCAACTTCTCACATTACTGTGGGCGTGGGCCATTTCATGCATCTGGTTGAGTGAAAGAGAGAAAGGGAGGTGTGAAGCCAGTCACGCAATGCTACTATGGTGTCATTGTGTGTGTGCACATGCGTGCGTGCATGTGTGTGTGTGTGTGTGGTACACCGTTATCTGTGCACACAATACGCTATACAGCAGGGCTTGCACTTATGCCTTTGACTGTCCCATGTCCCTCTTGTCTCCCAACCTCGCAAATCAACCAAATGCACACACACACACACAGACAGACTGTATGCGCAAACGCCCACGACACGACAGCCCAGAAATAGAACCTGCAGCGAACACTAACATGTTAGTGGAGGAAGTACAGTACATAGCGGTACGACTTCCACCCAAAACAAATTATCACCTTTGAAAATTCCCCTCGACTTCCCTTGCCAGCGCTTGTCTGGTGAAACATGTCTGGAAATGTCATTAGTGTACAACGGAGGAGCACAAAGCTCCCCATGGGACAACTCCTGTGTGGGTTTACAGTAACAATTCCAGACTGGCCCTCATGCAGCAGGGTGGCGTCCTCTTACAACATGTTGCTTTTGGGTGAAAAGCATGATGTGCAATAGTGTTGTTTAAAGTTAATAGAGGCAGCATTTTAGCAAAAAAAAAAAAAAAAAAAAAATAGATATATAGCTGCATTTTTTGCCTTTTTCTCCTCTATGTTGCTTCTACTGGATGCTGCAGCTGTTTCACTGCAGACAGACACTTGCTTCGTTTGTAGTCAGCAAATCATGAAAACAAAAACATTCGTCAGGCTCAGGAAAGGCTGTGCTAATGTGTGAGACTGATTGGACGAAGGCGGGAAAGGCGCTGCTAATGCGTGAGGGGGAGGGGGGTTGTGTGGGGTGAGACAGCGTTTTAGCCAATCACAGCACAACAGTCTCCAGAAGATTCCTAATGAGCCCAAGTTTTGAAACAAATCTCAAACCTCTGTTACCTTAAAAAGGTGACCCATGACCAAACTGAAAAAATGATATTGTAACAAATAGTGTACAATTTAAAAAAAAAAAATCATTCCGTTCTTCTTATACAATAAGGATACCTGATTGTTGATCGTTTTAGGATGGAAACTAAATTATAGGGCACTATACGATTGGGGAACTTGTTGTGGTAACACATGCATGTGCGGTTTCAGAAAATGGGAAGTGAAAGTCGGGGGCGGCAGCTGTTCATGTGTAGAGTTCCTTCATCTACACTCAGCTATAGAGGAAATGAAAATTTGAAATACGATGCGCGTATCACTATACGCTCTGCGATTGTTGTGACAGCGTGGCCTACCATCCTGTGTGCTCTTGCAGGGTGAATATATAATTGGTATCTGTGCAAGACTATATAAAGAGAGCTGAAAAGTTCTGCTTTCAGACCATATTCATTTTGTCATTTTGGGGTACGGTTGGATAAACATGATCAGCGTGTTCTGGGAAACAGTTATTTATAACGAAAACAAGCGATTATCCGTCCTGCCAACCACAACATGAATGCAAATATTTGTAGAATTATCCATATATTATGGTAACATATTATACTGTACTATTGCAGGTATTTTGGTCTACACTATGCAGTGTTTTATGTCCTATGCTGGATTAGAATAGAAAATGTCAATGCAGATTACTGTTATTATTATAATAATCACTTACTCTACGCAGCGTGGAAACCTCATAACACGTACAGTATGTCCAAAACAGTTTTGTGATGAAAAAAGTTAGACTGTGGAGATAGTAGGTTTCTTCCCGACGACGACTATAGTTGACCAGCTCCCCCTCATGTGTCTAGGCCAGGGGTTTTCAACAGGTGGTCCCCAGCTAAATGATGGACAGTTGGAAACCAAATCGACAATCGATCTGTAAGTCTTGAGAGTGTTAAAATTAAACCAAATGGACCCTTACGGATCTATTTGGTTTCATTTTACACTCTCAATAGTTAAATTATACATTTAAACATCTGAATTACTTAATTTTCAAGAATCTATACAATTAAAAAATGTAGAATAATTGTTATTTTGACCAACATTTTGCCATGTTTATCTCTCCTAAATTGTGGACAAAAACTTGAAAATCCTTGTTTTTTTGGGCCAGAGAGACTAAACTCGAGATCAAATGGTGGTTCGTGGCTAAAATGCAGAATAAATACTAGTGGGCCCTGGTATGAAAAAAGGTTGAAAACGACTGGTCTAAGCTCACAACTTGTAGGTCAGCTATTTTTGCTAAATGTTCGGCCCCCAGAAATAGCGTTATGCTGGAGTTCATGTGGTCACATTGTGCCTCTATGGTGGGTTTCCTGCGCTCACCATCTCTGCCACCGTAGAAATAAAGTCATGCTGACGCTGTATTGCAACTGTCACACACACACACACTTTAGAGCTCGGCCCGGGCGCTGCCATCTCTCCCGCTACGCCGCGTGTGTGTCATCTCTGTTCCACGTAAAGGTCAGGCATTTGGAAAGGTCGCGCAGAGGAAACCTATATGAGAAAATCACACCTCAGCCACACACGCGCCAACGTTTATGACATCTGAAACATTCTGATGGACGCCAGCCGCGGGGGGGCAAAATCTGGAGAGGTGTCAGCCTAAAAGGTTAGACTGGGACAAGAACGTCATGTCTTTACAACAAGATCAGGGCAGGGCAGGTACTGTAGGTGCCCTTAAAGGAGCATTCACGCCATGTCCAAGCTCAAATCTTCATATAAGTGATTGTACAATCTAGATGTTTAGCAGATGCTCTTAGCGACTTACAACGTACATTAAGTAAAGGGAAAAAACATGCAATACATCGTATACAAACACATTAGCTGAATTTACAATTTACTTTAACAATTTAATCACTAAAACATGGTAATACATTTGGCGTTCTATAGGTAACTGCTATCTAAGTCTACTTAATATGCTATCTAAAATACCTAGGTTGGTACTGCAAGTGCTATGGGCTGAGATGGAATCTGAAGGTGTGTTTTCAGAATGCGGCAGAAAATAGGGAGTGAGTCTGCGGTTCTGATTGCAATAGGAAGTGCATTCCATAGTTTTGGAGCTTTGGCCAGTGTTTTAGCGTGGGTACCACCAGCTTCCCTGCGTCAGCTGATCGGAGTGCACAGGAGGGCTTGTAGGGTGCTAGGAGGTGGTGCCATTCTGTTCCTTTGGTTGCTTTGAATGCAAGCGTGAGAGTTTTGAAGTGCTTGTGCCAATGGAGGAGTCTGTGTGACTCAGAGGTGGCCTGTGGACACTTCAGAAACTTGCCTTCCAATTCCAATTCCAAGTAAATAGAAACTACAGCCCTATCTCTTCCTGGAAAGTTAGCATTCTGAAATAGAAGCTCTCATTATTGCACAACAAAATGTTTTTTCTTTTGTTAATCTCCATACCAATGATGGCTGCAGGTTTCTGAACTATCCACAGCCCACCTCTGAGAGAAACACAGAGCCAGTGGAGTGAAACCATGCCATCTCAAGCCAGTGACTAAATCACCCACTGGACCTACTCCAGTGACCAATGGCAGAAAAACTATAGTTGAATGTGACGTGCATCACGGCTAAAACAAACTGGCGTATTATGTGCTGCTGAGAAGGTGTTTTTTTCTTCTTGTGAATACATATTTTCCGTCAACTGTGTAACATTCACCATACATGCACACAGACGCACACGCACCTGATTTCAGTACTCACAGCCGTTAGGAGACCTGGAGGAGAGGGTTGTTTCTGGGCACACACACACACACACACACACACAACACACACACACACACACACAACACACACACACACACACACACACACACACACACACACACACTTAAACTTCACCTCCTCCTCCTCCTCCTCCTCCTCTCAGTCTGGTAGACTCCCTCTCTAAGCCCTGAGCTTCGCTATGAAATCAACATTGGGCCTGCAGGAAATGAGAGATCTCCACAGGAGATAGTGGAGGGAGGGAGGGAGGGAGGGAGGGGAGAGGAGGAAGGCGGAGGGAGGGAGACAAAAGAAAATAACGGAAAGAACCGGGCCTTTGACTTTCGCCACACAAACGTAAACTCTCGCCTTCCTCGTCTCCAGTACCTTTGTTCTTTCTACTGCTCTCTCTCTAGCTGTGACTCCGTTTCTTTCTCTTTTATCTGCGTGTACAGTCACTACCTGCTTGCCAGCTGACCCGTCTGTCGGTGGGCGTATGGCGGGCGAGGCTCTCCTGGCCTCGCCTCGTGAAGGGCTCCAGGTTTGTTGTTCTTTCCTGGCGGTGTATAAGTCGCCACTGGGCTAAGCCCTGAAAAGTGGCCTATGAGCACTGAGCTATTTTACCGCCAGTGCCTTTGTTTTTGTAGTTCCACGTTCAAAATCAACATGACCTCAGGTGACCCTTTTCTATCCACTGAAACACTGAAATGCAGCCTTAGTGTTCAGGTTGTTTTAGATTGTTTAAGTGTAAACATACCGCAGTGTTGGGTCGGTCTCTTTTTTTTGTTTCATATGCCATACAGCCAGGGCCAGATTTAGGCATGGGTTGGCGATGCCCCCTTAAATGCCCTGACTGCCCCAACAAACATTACATGATGGTATGCAAACCAACCCAAATTTCAAATATACAGTATTTAAAATGACAATGATTTGAAACACCACTGCTGGAACTAACTAACTGCAGTTGTGGCACCACTAAACTAACAGCATTTCATCATTGAAAACAGAAAACTTTGAGTCAGACCTTTAGCTTTATGCATGCTGCGTGTCTGTTGCAACTTCAACAACAACTGATGCTATTATTGATGCTTACTTGCCTAAACGTCCTGTAAATAGAAATGGTATGGGTGGTGGTCTGTTTTTTTGGGTGGCATGGGTGACATTGCCCTGTCGCTTCGCACCACGGGAACCATGAAACCATGAAATCACCTGGTGAAATGTTACATCCGGGCTTGCGTACAGCACCTCGTCACCAACGCCGCGTGAACTTTGTCCTACTTTGACATTAGTCGAAGCATAACACGGCTTGGTGCTTATAGCAGAAATGAGAACTCAACAAAAATATATTTTTAAACATTCTAGCGAACGGAAATGATGAACAGGTGACAGCTTCCATCTCGACTTTCAGGAGCTATAGATAGACATGACAGTATTCAGAGATTGTGGAATAGTTGTTTGGCTACAACTACAGCAAAGTTAAAATTGGCAACTATATCGAAATGTTAAAAAAACAACAGCATCTTGTTTTAGACACAGTCCATATAGAGCTGAGCAGTCCTGCCCCTTTCACGACGTCGCATGTAGTCCAGAAATGATTTCCCCATTCATTTCCTCACAGACTTTTCGAAAATGATCTATATAACGACCATTACGTCGCATAAAAAGCCAACTCGGATCATGATAAATAATGACAACACACACAACATTATGATACAACATCTGTGTGTGTGTGTTGTGGTGTGTGTGTGTGTGTGTGTGTGTGTGTGTGTGTGTGTGTGTGTGTTGTGTGTGGTGTGTGTGTGTGTGTGTGTGGTGTGTGTGTGTGTGTGTGTGTGTGTGGACTAGCCTTTGAGACAGACAGATATGCTCATACAGTATGTACATACGTATGTACAGTCAGAACTCTTTCTTGCACACACACACGCGTGTGTGTGTGTACGCGCACACGCAAACACAGGGGTGGGGTAGCTATGAAGGGGCTCAGTTAATGGCTTTTAAATTTCCACTGAGTGAGTGACTTACAACTGTGGAGGAGCACAGCTGTTCCTGATTTGGGGAACAAAGAGGGGGAACGGCAGCGATCTGAGAGATTGCTGTGCCGAACTGGACCAGGCTGCACTCATTTAATGGGCCAAAATCTCCCAGGAACGACACAGATGTGTGTGTGTGTGTATGTGTGTGTGCGTGCGTGTGTGTGTGTGTTCATGCGCGCATGTGCATTGTCTTTGCTCATAAATGCATTCATTGCATATACTTATATATCTGTGTCAGACCGTGTGTGTTGAAAAATGCATGCACAGTATGGTACACTGTATATCCCCGTGTGTGTGTGTGTGTGTGTGTGTGTGTGTGTGTGTGTGTGTGTGTGTGTGTGTGTGTGTGTGTGTGTGTGTGTGTGGTGTGTGTGCGTGTGTGGTGTGTTCGCTCTCAAACATTCGTGTAGACTAGGCATAGACTTCTGCAAAGAAAATGGTGCATGTGTGTCTATGTGTTTTTGCAATGTATACATGTGTGCAGTAGGTGTACAGTACACACCAGTCTACGTTCTCACATGCAACATGAGTTGTCCGCATGGTGAAATCCATCTTGTGTGTACACATAATACATGCATGCATGGATGTGTGTATAACACATGGCCTTTATACACCTACAGTAAAATGCACAGTGATCATCTTACTTTGATTAACACCCAGGGGTTCTTTTCTTAAATCTCAGGACGTGGCGGTAGGTGTAGACCTGTGTGCGTGTGCATTTTTGTGTTCCCGCACGTACAATGTCGTGTTCCTGAGCGTGTGCTCGTGCGTTTGTGTTAAGCAGTGAGTGAGGAGGAGGAGGGAGGGCGGGGGAGCATGTACGCGGGGCCTCGTGTGTGCATAGGAGAGCCGGCAGCAGCAGCAACAGGATACGTCTGCGTCTCCTGCCATAGATTATGTCTGTGAAGCCAGCGAGGGAGGGAGGAGGGCAGACTTACTGCTCCAGAGAGCCCAACGCTCGCCGAAGGTCAGCTCAATTGGGGGAGTGGAGAGGAGAGGAGGAGGAGGAGGCTGCGAGATTCTGTGAGATTTAATGCAGGGAGAGAGAGGAAGGGGCGGACAGAGAGAGAGAGAGAAGGATGGGATGGATGGATGGATGAAGGATGGGAGGTTAGGACCTATAGAGACCTATAGAGATCGTCATGTTGGGGGAGAAACAAAAAAAACACACCCATCCCTCCCATCCGCCTTTTATCAAAGGCTTCTGCACGCACGCGCATGCACACACGCAAACACACACAGGAATACATATCACTCGCAATATTTTATCTTCACCTCACTGACGCTTAGCTTTTTATTGGATCTCAGTTATAAGCCTGTTTCATTGTAATTCACTTTCATTTTGCAAAAGAACATACAAAACAAAACGTTAACATCTGTGGTTTTCAACCTGTACTAGGGCCCACTATTTATTCAGCATTTGAGCCACGGACCACCATTTGAGGACATTTTAAGCCCCACAGACCCCAAAACTAAAGATTTCTTTTACTTTTGTGCATAAAATATGGATTTTGCGGAGCGTAAACATGAAACATGTTTACGCTCTCAAGAGTTACATCTGGTTAACCAACTTAGCTGAGGACCAACCTGGAACCATTTTAAGGACCACTGGTGGTCCTCGGACCACCGGTTAAAAAACACTGCTTCACATGCATCTCCAACGCCCCTGTCTCCACTATAGCTGCTTTTTTGTATGTGAATGATGCCTATAGTTCCATCTCAGTATACACAGCATCCAGACCCTCCCACCACCAACACTACCCCACACACTCATAACCACCGCCCCCCCATAACCCCCCCCCCCCCATCTGTGCCTGTACAGTGCTTTGTTTCCTGCCCGTGGTGAACACCCTCCCCCCCTCTCTCTTTTCTCCCCCTTGGGGGGCCCCTGCCTTGTAAAACATAGCAGGTCAGCGTCACATGACTGAGGGCTAGGCCGCTGGGGGCCCAAACGCTAAAGTACACATGGGCGGAGGCTGTGGAGGGGGGGGGGGTCTACAGTAATGCTAAGTGTCCTACAGCAGGGGTTTTAAACAGATGGTCCGGGGACCACCAGTGGTCGGGGGACTCCAGGTGGTCCCCCGACTAAATAATAGAAAGTTAGTTAACCAGATGTAACTCTTTGAGAGCGTAAAAATGAAACCAAATGCCATTTGGTTTCATTTGCGGGTCCATTTGGTTTCATGTTTACACTCTCAAGAGTTAAAATATTCATCAAGTGAATCAGCCAAGTCTACACAACTAGAGAATATAGAAGATTAATGGTCATTCTGATCTGTATGTTTGAGTGTTTTGTTTTCTCAGAAATCCAGCCTGGAATTGTGGACAAAAACAAAAGAAATCTTTAGTTTTGGGGTCTGTGGGGATAAAATGTCATCAAATGGTGGTCTGTGGCTCAAATTCTGAATAAATAGTGGGCCATGGTATGAAAAAGGTCAAAAAACATTGTCCTACAGTAATGCACTGTTTCACAAGCAGTGGGGACGGGAACCTTTCGCAGACCAAAAAGACCCTTGGCCAAAACAGAGTATTAGCCATGTACTGGGCCGGAACATTGCATGCACGAGTGGACCATGGCCTACTTGTGCGCCACACGCAAGTTTGCGTGTGGCGTAGTTTTAAATGTTTAGATTTCATACAAAAAAACAAATATGAGAAATTCCATCCATTTTTTGCAGATCTGCTATTTTCATTAGTTCGGGTCAAGCATAAACATCTGATATTCTTTTTTGGATCTGATAAAGACTTTGGGAACTTGGGACTTTGTGCTGCAGTCTAATGCAAGATGGGAAAAGTATAGATGGGAAGGAAAAGAAGGATGATAAGGTAAAGAAGAAGGATAGACAAGAAGGAAAGAAAGTGAATGATAGCATGCCAGAAAGAAATATAGCCATTATCACAAGAAAATGCAGGAAAAAAAAAAACTGGAAGAAGGAATGTTTCCACCCGTGCAGGCCTCCCTCCCTCCCTCCCTCCCTCCCTCAAGCACACCTTTCACAACTCCTGTTCCCTCCCTCTGTCTCTCTCTCTCTCTCTCTCGTCTATCACCTCCTCCCACACCACCACCGCCACACCCTTTTCCATGCCTCCCTCTCCTCCCTCCCCTGGATCCGTGACAGTGTGTGAAAGGAACGAACCCGTCTTCACCGCTTTCTTTTGGTGGGTTTCATGTCTGTGCTGGACTGTGTGGCACACTGTCACCACATGGACAGCCGAGCAGCTCTCTGTGTCCCTCTATGTTAATTCAATTCTGAAAGAAGGGTCCAAGTTTACCTGCTAAGGGTCTCATGGATGTTTCACTGGCTGACATACAACCGAAGGCTCTGAAGGGTTGTCAGGCGATATCCCATGATAGCACCAGCTCTGTCTCTACTGTGCATGCACAGTTGCACACGCCCGCGCACACACACAGATGCACACACACACACGTGCACCCACCCTTGCGCTGTCTCCCATTTATAATTCATCAGCGACATTATTAAATGCATTCTGGTCTGCTGTGTCCATTGTACCTGTGTCTTGTACAGTATGCGTACAGTCGCGGCGTAAAGGATATATATATATATACACTGCATATATAATTCATCACACACCCAAGTTTACAAAGACAAGAAGGACATACAGTATAATTTGATCAACGTTTCAAACATCATACGGTGTGCAGAAAACTCTTTCAGCTTCCTGTCATATATATATACTATAGGTTATCGGTTATCAGCTGCAGGGGTTATCAGTTGACACCCTCTCAGGCCTGTAGTAAAATCCATTTGTAACTCAGGGTGAACACATGTTTGACTTTGACCTCTGTATTAATGATAAGCATATGTAAAACACATATATTGTCACTTAATGTCATGTTTGGGCAAATATGTATTGATGTGGTGTGCGCCTGTGCGTCTGTAGTGGATCCTGATCGATTCCAGCCTGGTTCTACGGAAGTATCTACGCTATTTTGATCAATTCAAACTATGCACATTGTTCTGTAGACCAGGAATGTGGTCAATCATAGCTGGGCACTCGGTACTGTCTGTGTTTCGCTACAGAGAGGGCTGTGGTGCATTTGATGAAAAGTAGAAAACCTTTAATCCCTGTCCAAGTGGATGAGATTTGAATTTTAGTTGTAATGATGTAATAATGTACTGATTACAGCTATCATCAGCTATTAGTGTCGTGTATGTCTTACGCAAACATCAACAAGGTTTTTGAAGCAGTTTCTGCATGAATCTTCCTGCCTGCCGACTACAAAACAATACTACAACATGTAGTATAGCGAACAGATAATAAACCTGAAATGGAACGGTGCCTATAGGCTACCAAACATGGAGTCTATGCAGGTGTCAGAATGATGTCAGGACAGACCAGCTACATACAGTATATAGACGCTGGACATTGGCCCTGTCCAGAACAGAGGCCTTTTGTGGCGGTTCTGGATAACTGTGGGCCCGACTGTCGTTGGGCGAAACGGCTCTCAAGTTACATCTTAGTATTTAGTTTTGTCTTACACAAACATTACATTACCTTTGACAATGAATTGAGAATTTTATATCAGTGTCAGAATAAGTAAGCATATAGTGCCTACTTTACAACGATGATAAGAGCACCTCAAGCTTCACAAATGAGGGTAAGGTGGGGGGGGAGGGGGGGGGGGGGGGGGGGGGGGGGGGGGGGGGGTGAG
>CM076981.1:28579909-28630610 GCA_039105355.1 Benthosema pterotum
TCAGGTTCAGCCAAGGGCAAAGTGGTCAGGTGACTAGTCTCTATGATGAGAGTCAGACTCTACCTGTACCATTAGGTGTTGCTGAATAAAATGCGAGCCAAACAAGTTTTGTTGGCGCTGTGCTTGTCAGAGGAACAAAGAACTGCAGTTGTATCAAGCTGACCGTTGTGGGCCTTTAACCTGCTAAGTGACAGTAAATAAACATCAATGTTTGGACATCAGTTTTTTTTTTTTACACTGCACACATCAAAACTAGATCTCTTTAACCTTACAGCAACCAGTGGTGTCCCACTGTCCAGTTTAGGACGGACACTACAGTCAGTTTTCAAAAATATGTTAAAACCACTGTTGTACTAGATAGGATAGGATATGGTTCTGTCCAATCTTTCAATATTTTTTTCTGCAACCTTAGAAGTGCAACCACACAAAGTAATTGCAACATTTGACACAGCATTAGCAGAACTGCAGAGGCTGTCTTTGAGCATAATTTTGTCCCAAATATAAGATGACTTATTATAAGGCTACCACCATTTCTCCAGAATAATTTGAGGGAAAGGAATGTTGAATGTCAAATACGATGTCATTAATATGACCCTGTTTTTTCTCCATCTTAAGTCAGTATGGCATTCTACATGGAACTAAAAAACCAGGACAGGAATGCCACCCTAGAGAAAAATAAATAGTTGACTGCATTGAATCTGTTCTTCATCCACAACCGTAGGGGTGTCACTGCCTGCTCCTCTGCAACTTGCCTGAAACACACAGACATCCAGTGTCAAAAATATACTAGAACGTTAATCTCAGATGATCTGTTCAAATTAGGGATATGCCTGTCACAGGGCAGCCTCCTAGAGACAAATGGGGACAATGCACAGACTCATCTGAATACACGATTTTTCTAATTATCTCTGGCCGACTTGTTAGTGACTGTGGGGAGTGGTGTTTCATATCGATGTCTTTACACTATCTTAAATAAATTCCTCTTATAATGGACCCTGCAATTATTTTAAACATGATATTCAATAAGGATTGTTGGTCACCTGTCCCAGTCAACAGGACTGGGGAAGAGAGACCTCTGATGAATCTAATGCAATCTTTGTTAATGACCTATGTTTGATAAACATAACCTGTTCTTCTTCTAGCTTCACTTACCTATCACATTCTGCCTCTGCCACCGTTATGAACTGAAATTAAATGTAAAATTAAATGTTAAAAAAAACTGTAGTAGAGCAAATCATAGCAAACAATCATAGCAATCCAACTGTATTGATTGGTCACATGTTAACATGTTAAGCTTTCAGTCATTTTTAATTACCTAAAATTGTGATGAATGCTCAATTGTGCGTCGTGCACAAGCTTAATAAAGCATCGACAATATAATGAATATATGATAAATGTGATTATGACATATGCACTGCAAACAAAAATAATCTGTAAGCCAACACATAACGTCAACCAAACCTGTGCAAACTCGAATTTGAGAAATAGAACAAATAACCGTATCTCAAACTAAAACACGAATTGAAACTTACAGTAACACATTGCAAACACCAACTTGAGTCTGGATTTAATGTGGCACGATACGACACTGTGCCACGATACAAACTCGTGAAAGTTTCGATTGCTATCAGCAGCCGTGGAAGATAATCCTTTATTCAATGAACAGCTGCAAATATTAAACCATTGATTAGTGATCGATCAATGCGCACAACTTTGATCAACTTTAGACCTTGGTCGCTATGGGGGGAGGCTGTGCTTTGCCCCTATCACTCCGCCGCTGGCACGGCAAATATTCATATTAAATTAATAAATATATGAATACCTGCCGTGCCACGATATAAATAATAACATGAATATTCGCCTTGCGCCCGGCAAATATTTAATATTTGTTAATATGGATATATGGCGAGCGATGCCAGCCCGAGAGAGGCTCAACCCCCTCGTCGTAATCGTAATTTACTAAACTTTATTTCGTACAATATTATACTATCAATATAGCATCACTAAGTAGCGCATGCAGTCTATATCTATGCATCCATTGAATCAAACTATTAGAATGTGTAAAACCGAATCATAATTATTCTAATTATATTAATTATTACCTCTGCCGCCGCTGAAGTTGTGCTGCTGCTGCCACTAGAAGTCTCTGGACGCTTCCTGTTTACATCAGGGACAAGGGATACCGAAGAACGCGATTGGCCAGCTCAATTTCGACTCTGGCCCATGGCGAGCTGTGATTGGCTTAGGGCGTTCGTTTTACTTTGAGATTTTCTTGTCATTTTCTTAAAAAATATTAATTATTGCGCACTTTGTGCGACTGGAAACATTAGATATTGTGTTTATAACCAATTATGTACAAAATTAAAAAAAATTGTGCCGCCTCTACATATAGTATCTGCATGAATTTACTAACTCGGCCTTCTTGACGGCCACTTCCCACCGTCTACAGGAGGCGACGCCGGTGGAGGAGTTGATGCATGTAGGCAAGGACGGGAATTGGACACACAGTCGTGAGAGAAAGAGCCATGTCCGAGGGAACTGGGGCGAGAGAGGTAACATTACAATGACAGCCCAGACGCTATGCAGGCAGACTGGGGAGGGACACACACTATGAGATATTGAAGAAAGCGGGCAAATATTAGCAAGTCACGGGGCACTAAGGACAGCTGTGGAAGAAGGATCAGTTAAAGGCAGAGGCGTGCTTTTGGCCGAGGTGGGCGCTGGATTATAAGGAGTCGATTGGGAAGGAAGGAAGGAATGGAGGAAGGGTGCAACATGGAGAGGCTGGGAGGGTCTGCTCGGAGACACTTGTGCTATTCAAATCGAGAGGATTGACTGCCTGTTCCCTCTGAGTGTATTACTCTGACAGATATATTATTCAAAGATGCTGTATACGGTGATCATGTTTTGGTTTCGCCAATACCATTCAACACGATTGATGGCATCCTTTAGTGACTCTACACACTTTAAATCAATTGGCCTCTAAATAAGTTGATGGCTGTCATGTCAGTGAGACAGTGTTTGTAAAATAAATAAATAAACAGCCTTCTTCTGATGATAATCCCTGCCAGTGCTTAATTTACATCACAAATATTGCATCCAAATGTGAGTTCATGCCTTCATATAAAAATTCACTGCAGACCATGCATAAACAGACATACAGTATATATATACTTTTAGATGCTCATGCAAACGGTCTGATATCTTGAAAGGAATTCTTAGTGCAATATTGCCTGTGCATCAGTCTCACCTCTTTCATCTCTGTAACTATTTTCCTTATGCCAGTTCATCGGGCCCAATAAGATACACAGCAGAGGAGCATTTGATCCTTTGGCAGGGAAATGTGCAGCTCTGGATGAAAGCGTTTAACTACTCCCCCATAGGCCTAATGGACTTAGCTCACAGCTACCGGTCTGCTGTTTAAATGGGATGAAAGTCAGTTGCATGAGCAAAGACATGTTTAGTCTGAAAGACAGGCTTTTAGTGCCAGTGTAACAATGTTACTTTAAAGTATCTGTGCTCCCCACATCCGCCATCATGGCTGCATGTCTACTGACTCCCTTTCCTCCAAATGAAAGTTCTCATATAGTTATTGTTCTCAACGACCCATATATTTATTAAAAAAATAATGAATAATCTAAGCTGGTGTTCTGTTCACCCTGCAAAACATAAAGCAATAGGAAGGAACAGACGTTTTCGTTGAGGCTGTCAGATTGGTTTCTGTGTGATCATGCACTAGGCTACTATTTGCAAAATGCAAATCACTTGGCCTATTGAGTAGCCAGGTTATTTAATTATAAACTTTTTCAACTTCATTTTTGGCATATTGCAATTAGGCTGTTTACAATAACAATATACAGTGGTTGTGGCTGGGTAGGTACACTAAATAGAGAACCTGTTCTTGCTGCTGACTGAATAGAGTAGCATAACTGTCTATCATGCAAATTACGCATACACAAACAATACGTTAATTTGTTGTAACAACAAGCTCCTGGGGGAAAACAAACTCACAGCAGCAAAAGAGGTGTAGTTATAGTCTAGTAGATGGATATGGTGCCTCGTGTTAATCCATGGCCTTGTTAAAGGGGAATTCCACCCATTTTCAACATTTTCTGAGTGTACAAATCATGCAACCAAATTTAACATTTGGTTCATTTGGTTCCATTTGTACGCTCTCAGAAAGTCTAAAGAAATCCATTAACACGGAGAAAATATTAGTGGTTTTCTTCAGACCTCCATTTCTTGGGAACACAGAATGGGGAACTTTTTATCATGTCCACATAACATCTCTAAGGTATTGTAATGACATATTAAAATGTTGAAAATGGGTGAGTTCCCTTCCCTTAAGTTTGTCTTTCATCTTGTTTTAGTCATGGGTACGCGCACGACCGCATCGTGCAAAAGCTTTTTTTTTTTCGTAGGCCATAGCCTACTTCATAAACTCAAATTAATTACATCGCACAAAGTGAGCAGATGTGGCCGATTACGTGGTAATACTGTCAAAGACAAGCGCATGCATTTAGTAAAGCAACACGTAGCTTACATCTTTATCGCTTTCCCTCTCCTTCTCATGACGGGCTGTCACGGCGAGATCGATCCTTTTTATAGTATAAAGAATCGGCCAGAACTGGCCAGAGCGCACTCCAAAAGACGTCTGGGTAAATATTTCGGTAAACCTCCCTCCATCGGAGTCCTGACGCTGCTTTGCTCAACTTGTGATCACACGGCCGGGGTGTTACCACGACGCACCAGACCAGTGAAAATGCGCCTTTAGATAAGTGCTGCTCGCTCAATGCAATGCAGCCCTTTTTTTTAGTTTCCACGCAACCACTAAACTAAGGCAACGTTGCTGGAGCCGTCGCAAATTTGGCAGCAAGCAGCACGACGTACGCGAGGTTAGCCTGCTAATCCCGGTGGGTTTACCCTTTATCGCACAGCTAGTATCCCAGTTTTACTGCCTGTGTATGTACAGCCGCACACACAGTTTAAGGCATCATACGCGCATGCACAGAGAACATTATATGGACGGAGTTGTGATCGACGTCCCCGGAGAGGTTGAAAAGCTAACTCGAAGTGCATCAAAATGAAAATGCATCAACGGAACGCGTTTTAAATGGGTCTTCTGCGGACTGCTGGTCTGGAGGCAGTGAGTGAGTGAGTGAATGTGACATTGATATGCACGCATGCATCATCAGGTCTAGTGAAATCAATCAAGGAGTGACGTCCACGCGCGGCGTAACACGCACCACGCACGCTCGTGCACATACAGTAAGAACCTTATCTATTCTATGGTATGAACAGTGTGGGCCCCCATGAGAACCCAACCACCAGGGGCGGATCTAGGCATGGGCATGGGGGGGCAATGTCCCCCTAAATGCCCAGTCTGCCCCACCAAACATGATGGCATGCAAAACAACCCAAGATATTTCAAATTAAAGTGCTTATATTTAAAATGATATCCTATCGTCACTACACCAAGTGCAAACAAGAATGCCTAGCAATTAAACTATATAAGTTTGAACATGGTCCCCCACTATAGGACTTTATGCGCTTCTTGCTATAAGCTTGTATTGTCCCAGTACACTCAGGTATAGGATTGAAGGGATGGGGAGTTGGTGCAGTAGTCACATTTTTAATTGTTGTTTCAGTATAGTCCTGGATGCCAGTGCTGTGGATCTTTGCAGTGGTGGATAAAGTAGGCCTAAGTTAAAATTATCAAAAAGAGAGCTGATGCAGAAGGCAAAGCTACCGAGCAATCTACTCTCACCTACAGTAAATGGTTATGAAGTGTGGGTCATGTCTGAAAGAAACGGCCGCGGATAGCCTACAAGCTGAGTTTTCCCAGGCAGGTGGCTAGCCTCTTCCTTAGAGATAAAGCGAGAAGTTCAGTCATGTGAGTGTAGAGCACCCGGAGTAGAGTCGCTGCTTGTTCTGGAAAGTCTGGTCTGGTCTGGAAAGATGGCAGCTAGGTTGTTCAGGCATCTGGTTAGGATGCCTCTCGAGCGTCTCTCTAGGGAGGCCTCAATGCAAGTCCTACAGGGAGGAGATGCAGGGGCAAACCAAGGATGAGACTCACTGACCTTGGAACACCTTGGCATCCCTCTGGAGGAGGTTACCCTAGAGAGGGATCTAGCTCTAGAGAGGGAAGCCTGGAGCTCTCTCTCTGGTGGAGCTGTTGCCCCGCGACCCCACTATGGAAAAGTGGTTGAATTTTGATGGATGTAAAAGTATCAATACTGCAATGTACAAACATACCAGCCCGATCTCACAGATAGTAGCACACTATGCAGGGAATGCCACCTATGGAATTGCGTGCATACACTACTAGTAAGAGCCAAAATCCGTGAATATGTACTTGGGCGTGGTTTTCACAAACACGGAAGTGGCTAGTTGGGGGTGGTGCAGTTTGGGTTTTATAATATTTAGTATTCTGTTAGTGAATACTATTATTTACTATTCACTAACACATCGCAACTCGGACATGGCAGAGACGGCGCCGTTCCGTCATTTTCAGTGGAGTATATGCTAGTATAATATGCACAGATTCATTTTAGTATAATATGCACAGATTTATTTTAGTATAATATGCACAGATTTATTTTAGGTGAATATGCACAGATTTTTGCATATTCTAGGCGAGAATGGACGGAATGGCACTTCCCTGCATATTCGCCTAAACATCATGAGACTGGGTTGCTATTATAGGAAAAAGTCCAGTAGTCAAAAAATTACTTGACTTAACTACAAAGGTATGGTGTCAATACTCATAATGCTGTTTCAGAGTATAATTTATTTTAAAAAAAAGAAGAAAAATTCAGCCAAAGTTAAAAAATGAGCTGAATGTTTTGTAATAATATTCAAAACCTACAAAGTAACTATGGTATAGTAAGTACGTTTTTAAATTTATTGTAAGGGAGTAAATGTAGCGGTAGTTATCCCTGAGATGCAGTGGAGTATAGATAAATGTAAACATAGGCCGAAAGAAATTTGGAAAATTCTACAAAAAGATACCTCAAAATTGTGCTTAAGTAGTTTACTTAGTTACTTTCCACAACTGGCCTCCTTTCCAGGCTGCCACCAGCTGATAAGGAAGCCCATAATCAGGCGAAGCGTGATAACTGACATGGGCACTCGCCTGGGAGTGCCTGCCAAGCAACCGGTCATAAGGTATTAATGGAATTAAAATCAATAAAGTACTCCACCCTAACTTCCTCCCTCATCCCCTGAAACCATCACATCAACGACAGCCTGCCCGACTCTGTATATGACTAAAATGCGGATAAATTTTCCATTTTATTTCGCCCAAATAAAACTCACCCTGATATCAGATTGCCGTAATTTAATTTAGCATTTCCAGACTTCTGTGCTGCCCTAATAATGACTGCTGAGGGCAGAGGAGGGTTTCCATGTCAATTAGGAGGAGATGAGATGTGAGGAAGAGCATGTGAAGATAAACAGCAGAGAATGGAATTAGTTTCCCTGGCTGCAGCGGAGGGTGGGGGGGTGCACCAGAAGCCGCTCTTCTTTCCCAGTGGTTATCAAATTAGCTCTGGCTGCTCAGTACTGCGGACTGTGGGAGGGTGGAAGGATTCACTACACATTATCCGTCACGCATCATCAGCCCTTCCATGCCCCACTGTCAACATGGATGACACTGTTGTGTTTGCTCCAAACTGTCAAGTGCCACCTATAGAGCAGTGTTTTTCAACCTTTTTCATACCAGGGCCCACTATTTATTCTGCATTTTAGCCCACGTACCATCATTTGATCTTGAGATTAGTCTTTCAGACCCAAAGCCATGGATTTTCAAGTTTGTTTCCACAATTTAGGAGAGATAACTGGCAAAACATTGGTCAAAATACTGCATTTTGTGATTAGATTGTCGAATATTAAGTAAGTCAGATGTTATATAATTTAACTCAGGAGTTACAGATCTATAAGGGTCCCTTTGTTTACCAACTGGGGTAGTCCCCATCATTTAGCTGGGGACTACCTGGAATCCTCTCAAGGACCACTGGTGGTCCCCGGACGACTGGTTGAAAACCACTGACCTAAAGTATTAGTATCTTTACTTATCCCTAACCCTCTTAATGAAGCAGATGGAATCATTGAAAGCAAAAATGTGGGAATAGTCAGCCCACTTCTGTTTCCACAAATCACGTCTATATGTCTATATCTATCAAATCAAATAGCAACAAAAGGAATTGTTGTATTGCGATAAACCTGATTCATAAGTTCATAATAATGTTCACCCATGTGTTACAAATGACTCCAAGACTTAGCATAGTCAATTGAGTGATTTCTCTGCAGTAGCACTCTATATCTAGCAATGATAAAAGCTCGGTTCTCTGTTCTATTGAAGCTATAGATGAAGTCTTAATGATTATAACTTATTTTGTTCCACGTGATGCCAGGGCACCTACTGTGTTTGTTGTGTCTTTCGTGGGTCACACCTATAGAATTTTTGCATTTTTAGATAGCAGGGAAAGATAGTGGAACAATGTGTGTGTGCAGGGGGAGGGGGGGGCATATGGCTGCTGTAACAGTATACAGGTATATATAGTATATATAGTATATACAGCCCCACTGTGAATGGAAAGGTGCTCATTAGATGGCGTGTCACTAGGTTGGTCAAGTCTCCTCATCCGGGCCCAACACAGGCCGAAGTGCTAGGCGACGTATGGGACTAATAACTGAGGACTGTTGCTCTGCTCTCTTTGCTAATAAATGCAAACTGAGTCTGGGAACAACATCACCTCTCTGCCTGCGCCTCTTGGTCTGCATCGGCTTTCTCAATTTCTCGGTTTTTGGCTTAAGATCTCTCTCGCTTCAGATACCACGATCAATATTAAGCTAATAGATCTATTACCCTTTGCTATGGAATATGACCTCACCTGCCGGACTCTGTGACAAAACATTTATCCACGTAAGCATTTTGTTAACCATAACATGATGATTGTCCACTAAAACAAAAGAGGGACTGGCTGGATGTGCAATATGATTTGAGATTCATGCTTGTTTCCAGCTCATTCTGTTGCATAATTTGCTAGGGACGTCATAGATCCATACTGTTGCATCTTATATCATATTGCACATGAAGTCAGTCCCTCTGATACAGCACTGGGTAGTCATCTCATCATGTGTATGCAGATAAATGTTTTGTCACTGATTCAGACATCTGCTAGGGACGTCATACGTCCACACTGTTCTAACTTATGTCATACTGCACATGAAGTCAGTCCCTCTAATACACTATTGGACAATCATCATGCTTATGCAGATCAATGTTTTGTCACTGAGTCAGGCTGCTGAGGTCATATTTCATAACAGCTTTAATCATTGTCTCTCTCTCTTTCTCTCTACCTCTCTCCCTGGATCTCTGTCTCTCTCTGTATGTTTCTCTGACTCTATGTCTAATTTTCATTTGTTCATTTCATTTTCATTACTGGACACATGCAGGCAAGCATTCACACACGCATGCATGCACGCACACACACATGCACACACGCGTGTCATGTGACACAACATGACACGTGCACTGTCTCTATCTAACTCCCAGCCAACTCCTCGTTGCAGAGCCAGATCAAAGGTCTAACTCATCTTTGTGAATGAGGTCTGTTGATTTATTTATGCCTGTGTCTGTCTTTAAACCTTTCAGTCGGCCACTACAAAAAGGGGCATATTTCCCCACCACCTCTGCTAACAGAGTGGGTCGTATCATATTCTCTACGACAAGTGCAGTCTTTGAAGTCCAGTAACACAGACTTCAATGAGGCGATGCCTTCTGGTGAGTAAGTGGAGAATGAATCCCCTTCAATGTACTGTAGTTGTGATCTGACCGAGTTGTGACACTAATCTTAGTGTTTCTCTGTCCAAAAGAGGATAATGAATGCCTTTACATTTTACCGGCATTTGTTCACTGTACGGTTCATTCTTTTTTTTTGCACAATCTTTGGTTGTAAACTCAAGAAGGTTTAATGAATTTAATATATTGTGTCAGTGGAGAGATAGCTTATGATATAAGAAACCCGATGCAAGAGTGATTGTAGTTGGTGCAGTATAGTGTAAATCCTGACTGGAGTTGATACAGTGTATGTTCAGCATGAAGACTACACATTCTAAAGAGTAGGATTTCTGACCATACTGTTCCCCACACTATGCTAATTCCCATTCCTAGTCCTCTCCTCAGGTAACAAGCTTGATCAACATTGCCATGGTAACCATCGCTACTCACCATGGCCCTGCTGCCATGGTAACTGACAACTCCACCCCTGCTCCAAGAAAAGGAAGAGTAGATATTTCATGTACTCACAGTTGTTTCTAGTTTCAGGTTCAAGATGGGGGTCTTGATTGAAGATGTGTCCACAGACGACTGTCAAGAAGGATGGCTCTCTCCTCAGACCCCGGGCCAAATACTCAGACTCTCCTGCTCCCCGCCCCCTGGAGCCTACTTGACCTCCCTCCCCCCTTATGAGCCCCCTTATTTTCTTTACCCCCTTGCCTCCATTTTGTTTTTCTGCTTCTGTCTTTACAGAAGTAAATACTTTCTATGGGTTATGTCTCTACATGTCTTGATGAAATGAACATGGTGGCCACTATTGTAAACAAGTGTAACAAATTGTAATGTAAATCTCTTAGCTGTTATCAGTTTTGTTGTAGTGTGTACTGTAACTGTTCATTCTCCCCTTCACTCACTCCCTTCAGTTCATTCATCCTTCCCTCTCACTATATCTCTCTCACCTTACTTCCCTGTTACCTTCATCCTTTCTCATTCATCCGACAAACACATTAGGAACAAACTTTATTCAAAAGAAAAAACAGAAACAACAACAACAGTTAAAATCAGTGCAATTTTAAAAACATTAAAGGTGAGCAGAGTGGAAAGTGGAAAAGGGGGGGATGAATTATTGTTCCCTACTGTTGCAACACAGATTAGTGATGCCAGAGCCTAGTTGCCCTTTTAACAGTATAATTAATTATGTCTGGTCTCTGTCATTGTGTCTCTTGACATGTTCACAAAGACAGACAGGGAGCGGTATATATACGTCAAAGGTCTTCAAGTAGACTGATGGAAATGTGTTCCACAGGGACGAGGACACCAATGGCGGGGATCAGGTAGCCCATAATAGAATGTACATCACTGAGGATACGTCCCAGTTGCATCCATGCGATGTATCTTTAAGCCTTTAGTTTCTATTTATAGTGGCTCATAGGAATAGACTATGTGACAACCAGGGAAAGACTTGGTGACCACCGGAGAGACGGGTGACAGCCGGAATGTAGACGGCACCCGGGTGAGCAGTATGGGTTAGCGCCCCAGCCTGTGTCCTCCGTGAGGAGGAAGCCCAAAAACCTTGGTGAGGCCGTTAGGAGGGCCACTGTGATTCACTGCTCCTGAATGAAATGTCTGGTGCTGGGAGTCTGGTGCAACGCACAGGTCCTGTGCCAACCTGGTGAGAGCAGGAGCAGACCTGGTGAGACGTAGGAGGGGTCTGGACAGGAGTCAACCCACAGAGCCTAGTCCCTCCATGTGCCAGAGTATCGTGCCTCCCAGTACCGGCAGAATAGTTCTGGAGCGGTGGGTAGTGTGGCCTTGGGTCTTTCCCTAGTGGACTGACCGAGAGTAGCTACTGGGACGTAAGTCGGGACTTGATCAACCCCGGCTGGGTCGCCTGAGTGAGGGGTATGATGTTGCGAGACCCGAAACCCCGATGACCTTGGGATACATCACTGAGGATACGTCCCAGTTGCATCCATGCGATGTATCTTTAAGCCTTTAGTTTCTATTTATAGTGGCTCATAGGAATAGACTATGTGACAACCAGGAAAGACTTGGTGACCACCGGAGAGACGGGTGACAGCCGGAATGTAGACGGCACCCGGTGAGCAGTATGGGTTAGCGCCCCAGCCTGTGTCCTCCGTGAGGAGGAAGCCCAAAAACCTTGGTGAGGCCGTTAGGAGGGCCACTGTGATTCACTGCTCCTGAATGAAATGTCTGGTGCTGGGAGTCTGGTGCAACGCACAGGTCCTGTGCCAACCTGGTGAGAGCAGGAGCAGACCTGGTGAGACGTAGGAGGGGTCTGGACAGGAGTCAACCCACAGAGCCTAGTCCCTCCATGTGCCAGAGTATCGTGCCTCCCAGTACCGGCAGAATAGTTCTGGAGCGGTGGGTAGTGTGGCCTTGGGTCTTTCCCTAGTGGACTGACCGAGAGTAGCTACTGGGACGTAAGTCGGGACTTGATCAACCCCGCTGGGTCGCCTGAGTGAGGGGTATGATGTTGCGAGACCCGAAGCCCCGATGACCTTGGGATACATCACTGAGGATACGTCCCAGTTGCATCCATGCGATGTATCTTTAAGCCTTTAGTTTCTATTTATAGTGGCTCATAGGAATAGACTATGTGACAACCAGGGAAAGACTTGGTGACCACCGGAGAGACGGGTGACAGCCGGAATGTAGACGGCACCCGGGTGAGCAGTATGGGTTAGCGCCCCAGCCTGTGTCCTCCGTGAGGAGGAAGCCCAAAAACCTTGGTGAGGCCGTTAGGAGGGCCACTGTGATTCACTGCTCCTGAATGAAATGTCTGGTGCTGGGAGTCTGGTGCAACGCACAGGTCCTGTGCCAACCTGGTGAGAGCAGGAGCAGACCTGGTGAGACGTAGGAGGGGTCTGGACAGGAGTCAACCCACAGAGCCTAGTCCCTCCATGTGCCAGAGTATCGTGCCTCCCAGTACCGGCAGAATAGTTCTGGAGCGGTGGGTAGTGTGGCCTTGGGTCTTTCCCTAGTGGACTGACCGAGAGTAGCTACTGGGACGTAAGTCGGGACTTGATCAACCCCGGCTGGGTCGCCTGAGTGAGGGGTATGATGTTGCGAGACCCGAAACCCCGATGACCTTGGGATACATCACTGAGGATACGTCCCAGTTGCATCCATGCGATGTATCTTTAAGCCTTTAGTTTCTATTTATAGTGGCTCATAGGAATAGACTATGTGACAACCAGGGAAAGACTTGGTGACCACCGGAGAGACGGGTGACAGCCGGAATGTAGACGGCACCCGGTGAGCAGTATGGGTTAGCGCCCCAGCCTGTGTCCTCCGTGAGGAGGAAGCCCAAAAACCTTGGTGAGGCCGTTAGGAGGGCCACTGTGATTCACTGCTCCTGAATGAAATGTCTGGTGCTGGGAGTCTGGTGCAACGCACAGGTCCTGTGCCAACCTGGTGAGAGCAGGAGCAGACCTGGTGAGACGTAGGAGGGTCTGGACAGGAGTCAACCCACAGAGCCTAGTCCCTCCATGTGCCAGAGTATCGTGCCTCCCAGTACCGGCAGAATAGTTCTGGAGCGGTGGGTAGTGTGGCCTTGGGTCTTTCCCTAGTGGACTGACCGAGAGTAGCTACTGGGACGTAAGTCGGGACTTGATCAACCCCGGCTGGGTCGCCTGAGTGAGGGGTATGATGTTGCGAGACCCGAAGCCCCGATGACCTTGGGATACATCACTGAGGATACGTCCCAGTTGCATCCATGCGATGTATCTTTAAGCCTTTAGTTTCTATTTATAGTGGCTCATAGGAATAGACTATGTGACAACCAGGGAAAGACTTGGTGACCACCGGAGAGACGGGTGACAGCCGGAATGTAGACGGCACCCGGGTGAGCAGTATGGGTTAGCGCCCCAGCCTGTGTCCTCCGTGAGGAGGAAGCCCAAAAACCTTGGTGAGGCCGTTAGGAGGGCCACTGTGATTCACTGCTCCTGAATGAAATGTCTGGTGCTGGGAGTCTGGTGCAACGCACAGGTCCTGTGCCAACCTGGTGAGAGCAGGAGCAGACCTGGTGAGACGTAGGAGGGGTCTGGACAGGAGTCAACCCACAGAGCCTAGTCCCTCCATGTGCCAGAGTATCGTGCCTCCCAGTACCGGCAGAATAGTTCTGGAGCGGTGGGTAGTGTGGCCTTGGGTCTTTCCCTAGTGGACTGACCGAGAGTAGCTACTGGGACGTAAGTCGGGACTTGATCAACCCCGGCTGGGTCGCCTGAGTGAGGGGTATGATGTTGCGAGACCCGAAACCCCGATGACCTTGGGATACATCACTGAGGATACGTCCCAGTTGCATCCATGCGATGTATCTTTAAGCCTTAGTCATGGAAGAGCAGAGTTTAATTAATACAATGACCTACGGCAATTCAATATTGAGGGTTTTCATGTTACCATAATGAAGCAGATAAGATATAATATATCTTATCTGCTTCATTATGGTAACGTGAAAAACAGACTCGCAGGTAGTATTTGGTGTATAGTTGAGTAATAAAGATATTACTCAACTATACACCAAATACTGTCAACCTGCATGCACGCGTGTGTGTGTGTGTGTGTGTGTTGTGTGCGTGCGTGCGTGTGTGTGTGTGTGTGTGTGTGACAAATAAAGCCTTTCTTTTTACATAGGCCAGCACTACAAACAGAGATTGATGCCATTAAACTCCAGTGGTTTGAGGTCGAAACTGGGACTATGTATCTGAAAATAGGTACCCATTTGAAGTTGTTGAGAAGCATAACATTGCAAAGGCATAGGAAACACACTACCACCTGCTTTGCTCTTTATTTATTGATGAACGTGTGTTTTCACAGGCCTCGGCGCAGTCGGACAACTGTGGCAACAGTGGGAGATGTAAAGCTACGTGTGTCTGTGAATAGCTGTCGAAAAAGGGAGGGAGGCTCTCTGGAGGAGTTTGGTATATCCTATTCTTACCTCAATATCAAGGGATGCTGCAGTTGTAAACTGACCTCAGACAAATATCACACGGACTAGCAGGGTGAAAACAATACCAGCTGTGGCGGGTAATAACCTGACGCCTGATCAATTTAATCTTGTGTCTCTAATCTCATTACAATAAGAAACTAGTCAGCCCTATAATCCATTCGGAATTCTGGAATCCTTTCTCCATAGACCTTAGCAGAAGCCTTTAAAACACCTGACTGTAAGGAGCATTTGGAATTTCACTGGGAGGATGTAATGAATGACGATTCCACTGACTCGTATTTTAATGTTTTCCTGTATATGAATGACTCTGCCTGCCTTACAATGAAAATGAGGCCTCATTTGTATTTAGAGCTGTATTTATTCAACTATATTTGAAGAGCATACATACAGGTGCAGGTTAGTGATGATAATGATGATGATGATGATGATATCCAGCACGCAACCAGGCTGGAACGTGGGCAGCACAACCTCAAAATTAATCTAACAATAAATATGTATAAACCAAGGCATTTTGTGAGGGCCTTCTTTAAAGCTACAATATTCTGCTTCTCCGTACAACATCATGTCAACTTCATATGTCCTCATGTTAAACAAAATCTCATCTCATGGCCTTAAGTACAGTAAGTGCACCGACGGTGTGTCGGAACCGAGCGTTTGAATCCCAATCCCAACGGCCGTTACTGCACGCCAATCCCCTTCTTTCTCCCAATTTCCTGTCAGACTACTATCCTCCAAAAAAAGACAAACGGGGCACTCTCTTTTTCTGTCTTTTTGGCTTTGGCTGGCTCTCCTCCTTAGTCACTGTATTTGGCCCTGGTGTAGGCCATGTACTACATGGCCTACACCAGGGCCAAATGGCATGTAGAGTAGGACACAGACAGGTGTGTGAGAGGCACCTCATGCAGCCAGGTTACAGCAGTGGGTCCCACTTTAGGCCCTCTTGGCCTCTCCTCACACTTGACAGGCTGCTCTACCTGTATCAATGATGGATGGTGGCAGTTAGCCTCATGCCTCAACAGAAAAAGTGTATCCATTAAAGGTAGGGGAAGTGATTTGAAATTCATGGTGTAGTACCAGCCTGGTGCACTAGGGGCCCCCAAAAGTAGCTACACTATGTGAACCTGCTGCTCTCTCCTGATTGGAGGAGAATTGTGGTGACCTGGGGAACTTTTATTAGCTCCTCTGCTAACGTGGGGGAGGGGGAAACTCCATATGTGGTTTCCACACCTTATAATAGAGCATTTTAACAGAAAAAAATTTTTTTTTGGGTGATATCTGACAAAAGTGAAATCACTTCCCCTACCTTTAACATGCATGATTAGAACAAATATAATTTCAATTGTACATGTACATTTTGCGATGTTAGCAGCCTTATGTTGAAACAGGGATGTAAACTTGGAAAGATGACAGGACAGACAGTCCCCAATAAATAATTGAATTTATTCGGATGGAAGGATGGAATGGACGGATGCCCTATTTTGGGTTACAAAAAAAGAAAAGGAATATGAAGGGATATTGCCCCATCTACTGGTTGTCTTATTCATGTTCTGTATCCTATATCTCAGTCCCCCACAGAAAATATTGAAGTTGCCATTCAACAATATGTTTGCATTCAAGATGGTCAAACGTTTTTCAAGCATGTCACGAGGATGCATATAACAGAGTTTTGTAGGATGATGATGATGATGATTATAATTATTATTATTATTATTATTATTATTATTATTATTATTATAATTATTATTATCATCATTATGTGTGGTGGAAAAGCGAAACAAAACATCAAAATAGAAAAGGGCCATTGATTGGAGAAGTACTACTTTAGTACGACGTAGACTGGACTTGTCCGGATGCATCGGATTATCAGATTGGCTAAACCCCTTGGCTCCAGTTTCAACGCGCGTGAATTGAATTGAATTGATTTGAAGTTGACCAGAAACAACCGTTCCATTGGCCAGTCGGAGTGAAATTAAGAGGGCGCTTTCCTATGATTGGTCCAAATCCACATTACTTTCACAGAGCCATCTAGTAGAGGGGCTGCGACATTGAGGGATCAGAAACTGAGCCCTCGAGCGCTGTTCATGCAGCGTGAATATGAACAAACTGGAGTCGGACTCGGAAATACAACGAGGGCGGTAAATAGGAGCCATTTTAGGTTCAACTGTGGTTGTACAGTATCCGCCAAAGTCTCCCTGTAAGGTTGATGCTATACTATTACCAAATAACGGGATTTGAGATCATTAAAGCTGGGATGTTGTCTGGGTCCAATGCATTTCTTCCTACTTCAGGTCCAGAACCTGTCCCTATTTGTGTAGAAGACCCGCCATTGGACTGTCCCCATGAAGTGAACGGAGTTTGCGTAACTCTATTTAAACTCTGACGACTCTACGGCTCTGGATTGGTCTAAACGGCTGTCAGTCAGGGCAGAGTGTACAAGACAGGGCGGCAGTGCAGTGGGAGGGTTTCTATTCCAAAGCGTTTGGCGCGAGGCGGAACAACTTTTTTCAAAGAGAGCGCCGCGGCAGTTGTATGGGTCTCTCGGTTCATACTACCTATTTTCTTAGTACTTCACAGTAATTTTGTTAACGCGGTGAACCCACACGAAAGTTGTACACATTTCGTAGGTTTAGGCGAGTTGACAATATATAGGTTGCCGTGTTTTCTCTCGTCTTTCCGTTGCTGCTGGACGACAAACCGAACAAAAGCAACCATGGAGGGCCCGCTGAAGGTAAGTCATAGCGGGATATACTAGCTTTGTAAAAGAGGGAGGAAATGCGGTGTGCATCTTTTTTAACACCATAAAAAACATTCACAGTTATAATGTGTATCCGACGATATTTGGACGTACGCGCCTAATATACTCGTGCAATGTCCGTCGTTTAAAAACTGCCTGCCATTTTGCATTTTTTACTCCATTTTACTTTGGCTCTCGTGGTGTGACACCCACTAAATGCATGTATACAATCCACTACAGTTAATGTATCATGGTGGTGCAGAAATACGATATATTTTTAGTCCGGCGTTCCGGGCGTTGTTTTCCCAGACATGTTTGTGGATGTGTCCTCAGTCACTGGTGTTCTCTTCAGTTAACACATGGGGGCGCTAGCCTATCATGGTTGGTAGTTGACTATATTAGTCAAACGTGCTGAGAGAAGTGAAGGCGATTCTGTTGTAAAGTAAAAGTATTCAGAAATTAAATTTAATTCCAAATAAGTGCTATGTGCACAATCTTTCATGATTAGTGAGGACATAATGAACGTGTCATGGGTTGAAAGCTGGTGAAGTGGTCCTAAGCTGCCATTGAACGAACACCCATAGGTCCTCAGTCTAGGCCATTTATCAGGAAAATTCCTCCATTTTGAATGTCTTCAAATGCCAACCCTGACTGGTATTGTAACAACTGCACGTTTTGGTAAGATAAGTTGAGTGCAAAACGTTAACCGTTGTGGACAATTATGTCTTTGTTCACAATCTAATGGGTCCCTGTTGAAATCTTAATAACATTGTGTTAAGTGTCATTGTGAAGTGATCAGCCGTGATGATGTGCACCTGCACACTACCAGCTCCCCTTGAAAAGAAATGACTTGTGAAACATTTATTATAAAGTTAAAAAAAACACTTGTTTTGCTGCTGTGTAGACCTATATATTTATATGGTGATCTGAAGAAAAGTCTTCAGATTCTCTGACTGACACCACACTCTTTCAAACAGAACATGTTTGAGAACAAGCAGGTGGAGAAGACCAAAAAAGACCCCAAGCGTTTGTCTGTGGAGAGAATCTATCAAAAGAAGACCCAGCTTGAGCACATTCTGCTCAGACCAGACTCCTACATTGGTTCAGTGGAGCCGGTCACACAGGTAACTTGAAACGATCTGTATTGCAAACTGCATCACTGGAAAAGATCACACACATAATGTAACTCATGATTTCACACACATCTGTCTTGGAAAAATATAACAGACACTGCGAAGTGAGCATTTGACTATTAGCAGTCAACTGGTTGTTTTCTACAATAATGGGAAAATCCTTAAAGTGGTACTACTACAAATACTTATCTTGAGTTTTGTGTCATGTATTGAGTATTGACATGATTGACGAAATCTCCATCTAGCAAATGTGGGTGTATGATGACGTGGATGGAATGAACTGCCGTGATGTGAAATTTGTGCCAGGGCTCTACAAGATCTTTGATGAAATCCTAGGTGAGGAAAAGCCCTTTGATAATGCTGCAGTATTTAATAATTTGTCTTCCTCAAACTTGTCTCTGAGGCGTTAAAAGGGCTATCATTGAGAACGTCTGTATTAAACTGTATATTTTGGTATCTTCTCAGTGAATGCTGCTGACAATAAGCAGAGGGACCAGACCATGTCCTGCATCAAGATCAGCATTGACCCGTGAGTATAGCACTGTTGTGCGGCTGCCAGCTTATTAAATGTCAAAGTGGTGCCTGAGTGTAAATGCTAGGTTTATAGTCGGGTGGTGATGCGTACAGTTACTAGTTCTCCACCCTTCCCACCAGTGAGAACAACGTCATCAGTGTGTGGAACAACGGGAAGGGTATTCCTGTGGTGGAGCACAAAGTGGAGAAGGTCTATGTGCCAGCGCTCATTTTTGGACAGCTGCTCACCTCAAGTAACTACGATGATGATCAGAAGAAAGTTACAGGTATGATTTATTTTGGACATACATGGGTTTGTCTGACAACTAAAAATTGACTTCAAGGAATGTGAATAGCATCGTCATCCGGTTACTTGCCCTTGTAGGTGGTCGTAATGGATATGGTGCCAAGCTATGCAACATCTTCAGCACCAAGTTCTCTGTAGAGACTGCCTGCAAGGAATCTAAGAAGACTTTCAAGCAGGTTAGTAACTGAAATGGAGCCAGCCTTTATTCTGAATATTTACCTTGAATTGTTTATCTTGATAATCATCCTCCTGCTCATGTCTCATTTCACAGACCTGGTACGACAACATGGGTCGTGCTGGTGAACATTCGATCAGACCGTTTGAAGGGGAGGACTACACCTGCATCACCTTCAAACCAGATCTGCCCAAGTTCAAAATGTCTGTCCTGGACAGGGACACGGTGGCCTTGATGACCAGGCGAGCCTATGACATCGCTGGCACCTCCAAGGGGGTCCGTGTGTTTCTCAATGGCAAGCGACTGCCTGTAAGTCAACATGCTCAAATTGAACACAAATGGAATGATTTCAATGTATGTCTGGGAAGAATCAATATCCCAGTGTCCTCAGTAGTGAGCTGTTGTAGCAGCCTCTTTTACTACTGCCATCTACTGTTCTATTGAAATGTGATACCACTAAGTGGTAGTGACATCCTAGTTTATAGGAAAAATATCACCTGTTAGACACTTTAAAACATGAACAGCTGCGCTCCCATTTGTTAGAAGTTATAACCGTTATCCTTTTAATCTTTTGAAAGTATTCAATCAACAATGTACTGTGTTTAGCTATCTAGATTGCAATTGCAATCTTGCATAACACAACGTCCTCTGTGTTCAGGTGACGAGTTTCCGCAACTACGTAGATCTGTACTTGAAGGACAAGACAGATGAGCTTGGCGGCGCCCTCACTGTGATCCATGAGGTAGTCAATCCACGCTGGGAGGTGTGCTTGACCATGAGTGAGAAAGGATTCCAGCAAGTCAGCTTCGTCAACAGTATTGCCACCACAAAGGTAACGATCTGCTGTGTATCTGAGTCTTTTGGGGAGTTATTTGAATTGGCAGTGAAATATGGAATTTTACAGCCCTGTGCAGATTTCATCCTATTTGTAGGCACCCATTGAACTCTTAACATGTTTGTGTCCTCTGAACCCCAGGGAGGGAGGCACACTGACTACGTGGCTGACCAGGTGGTGAACAAGCTCATCGATGTTGTGAAGAAGAAAAACAAAGCTGGAGTAGCTGTCAAGCCTTTCCAGGTACACTCTCGCATCATCCCTGTATCATAGCTGCTCCAGTACTGGGTTATGACTTGCAAGCAATATCAATTAACCTCTGCCTCTAGTTATTAAAGATGAAATGATGTAAATGGCAGTCCCACTCCCATTGTATCATGGAGACAGCCCATTCTCATTTTCCACCATGGTTACTGGTTAGTTGGACTTGGTGCTTGTCACCTCTATAATTGTCATGTTCTTTATCCAGGTGAAAAACCACATGTGGCTGTTCATCAACTGTCTGGTTGAGAACCCCACCTTTGACTCTCAAACCAAAGAGAACATGACTCTTCAGCAGAAGAGCTTTGGATCGACCTGTCTTCTCACTGAGAAGTTCATCAAACAGGTATGAACTTCAACAACCCACAGCTTCTTTTCTGTATCCAACACTACATTTAGTGTGTGTGGTGTGTGGGTGCCCCTTAAGTGTTTGTTATATCGTAAGCATATTGAAAATGTACTCTGACACTAATGTCCAGCCTGCTTCAGTATGTAGGCAGGGCTATGTTTGATAGACCCAATAACACAGTCCTACCATATATTAGTTATAAATGTCTCACTAGAAGAGTGGTGAGTCTAGTCATGTACTAGGTATATTTTATTAACACGCTATACACATTGTCTAAATTTGTATTCATTTGCAATATGTAGTCTTAAGTTTACAGTTGTGTTGGTTAAGTTGTCTGTTAATGGAAGCATTCCCAATGCTTGTATGTGTTCATGGTTTCAGGCTACGACCTGTGGGATCGTGGAGAGCGTCATGAACTGGGTGAAGTTTAAGGCTCAGGCACAACTGAATAAGAAGTGCTCAGCTGTCAAACACAACAAAATCAAGGGCGTGCCAAAGTTGGATGATGCCAATGATGCAGGTTAACATCTGGCCATGGGATTGCAATAAAAGTTTCTTGAAATATACACCCACTCATTCCTGAAAGTGACGTTGTCAGTTAAGCGAGACACAAACTAATGGATTGTAACCCTATCGTCCCTTAGGTGGGAAGAACTCCTCTGGCTGCACCCTGATCCTCACCGAGGGAGACTCGGCCAAGACTCTGGCTGTGTCCGGTCTTGGTGTGGTTGGCAGGGACCGTTACGGGGTCTTCCCCCTCAGGGGTAAAATGCTCAACGTTCGGGAAGCTACTCACAAACAGGTTTGCAGCTTTTTAGGTTGGCGTCTATGCCCACCCCTGCTGTGCTACTGTATACATTAAATGGTCTATATCATGTACCTGTATTTAAGAAATGGCTGGGTAATCCTATGACTGTAGTAAACAAAATGCAGAATAGTCAATACAATATTTTACTATTTCAGATAATGGAAAATGCAGAGATCAACAACATCATCAAGATCATGGGCCTCCAGTACAAGAAAAACTACAGTGACCCGGATTCTCTGAAGTCTCTGCGCTATGGCAAGCTCATGATCATGACAGATCAGGTCTGCCCAGTTTAATTTGACATTAACCACTGCCAATAAGTCCATGGCACTTCAAACACCCTGTTTTCAATTCCCTTCATGGAGACCTTCGTTTCATGGTTGCCCGCATTTAGATTGTATTTTTAGCAAGTGCATTTATGCGAAGGATTGTAATAACTTCAACCACTTTAACCAAGGCAGGAAATGTTCTTTGTCAATGGCTGATGTATTAGCTCAAAACATGATGCCATGTGTTTAGTTTGAAGGTCAGCTACTTTTTAAGGAGCAGTAAAATTTAATTTAAAAACAAAATGGAGCTTGAGTGTCTGTAACCTGGTGGTATATGGTTCTCTACTTCTGACTCTCAGGATCAAGATGGTTCCCACATCAAAGGTCTGCTGATTAACTTCATCCATCACAACTGGCCTTCCCTGCTGCGCCACAATTTCTTGGAAGAGTTCATCACTCCCATCATCAAGGTACTGGCTTAGTAAAATATAATGTGCTTTTGTCCATGGCTGTAAAAGTGTGATCAGTGATAGTTCATTGATGTTGGCCTATGTTTTCCTGACACAAAACCGAGATTTGACGTTTCCGAACCACAGGCTAACTAAACCATTGGACTCCTGTAATACAATCTTAAAATGCAGGAATAAAGCACAGGTGGTGTGTTGACATGATGATGCATTATCTGAAGGAAGCCTTCCATGCTCAAAACCAGTAGAGATAGTGTAATGCAACACAAGGCTGCCATCTTCTGACGAGATGATAAACTACAGTATTGTGGCACAATGTTGAGGCTGTCATTCTTCTAAAGACATGCACTAAGATCACTTAAAGCCAGTAAAATCTTTTTTTTTTTTTTTTAATCTTCAGGTCTCTACAAAGAAGACCGAGCTGTCGTTCTACAGTATCCCTGAATTTGATGAGTGGAAGGAGCAGCAGTCCAACATAAAATCTTGGAAAATCAAGTACTACAAAGGTTTGTCTCAAACCCCTGTGTGGTAGTAAAATCCAGAACAAGTAAGAACTCTTATTTCACATGCACATCTGTTCATTGCTAGAGTGTTGGCATATTAAACCTTGGTGTGTCTATCTAGGTTTGGGTACCAGCACTGCCAAGGAGGCCAAAGAGTACTTCACTGACATGCAGAGGCATCGGATTCCATTCAAGTACTCTGGGGTCGCAGATGACGAGGCAATCGCCCTGGTACGACATCTCATCTCTGCCATTGAGAAGCTTTGTTTGTTTGCAACCAATCAATTACTGATGCAATTTTTATGAACCATTTATCTGGTATCACCTCAGTTGGCATAAAGTTTAGATCATAAAGAAATTGTACTGGATATTGGTAAGGAATGGCTCTCACACTTTTCATTCATTCTGTTCTTGCAATTTGCTCAGGCCTTCAGTAAGAAGATGATTGAGGAGCGCAAGGAGTGGCTAACTGACTTCATGAACAAAAGGCGCCAACAACGGGAAAACAACCTACCCGAGGTACCTGCAAATTCTTTAAACTATTCATATGGGGGGGCGCTGAGTACATTGTTCTAAATATTACGTATGTTACATTTTACTTTTTCAGGACTACCTGTATGGTAAAACCACCAAGAGTCTCTCCTATAATGACTTTGTGAACAAGGAGCTGGTGCTGTTTTCCAACTCTGACAACGAGAGATCGATCCCATGTCTCGTTGATGGTAAGCCATAGATTAGTATGGATAAGTATGCATTTGCAAAGTGAAATGGCTGTGTAGAACACAGCATTTCACATCTGTACTGTAGCAGTACTTATGGTGATGCATGTATTGTCTCCTGTTGTGTTTCAGGCCTTAAGCCAGGTCATAGAAAGGTGATCTTCTGCTGCCTGAAGAGGAATGATAAGCGGGAGGTGAAGGTTGCCCAGCTGGCCGGGTCTATAGCCGAGATGTCGGCCTACCACCACGGAGAGGTGAGCTTTCTAACCACTGAGAACAACATTATCTTCACTGCAAAAGTTGTTTTCAAGGCCCTTATTTATTCTACTTTAGCATCATGCAAGGACCACAGATTTTTAGTCTCTCGTACCCAAGACTGATTGTGTCCGTAATTCTTATTTTACATGAACTCTAATTCTATACTACTTGTAAATCAAAAGCGGACGCTGTTTCTACGAATGCTTTCTAAAGCAGATGTGCGTTTGGCTGCCGACTCCAATTTTCGCCAAGGGCCCAAGAATTCAACTGAGAAATATCAGATGGATAGATATTTGATCATAATAGTCATAATTGTTTGGCTCTCATATTTCATGATCTGTTTTAATAACATGCTCACTACTTAATCGTTTTCCCCAGGCCTCTCTGATGCAGACCATTATTGGCTTGGCTCAGGACTTTGTGGGAAGCAACAACTTGAACCTGTTGCAGCCCCGAGGTCAGTTTGGTACCAGGCTCCATGGTGGCAAAGACTCTGCCAGCCCTCGATACATCTTCACCATGCTAAGGTCAGACTCATTTGTAGAGTTTATTATGAAGGCACAAGTACAACATTCCATTCAAATTCAAGGCGTTTCTTGATTCTGGTAGACAGGGTCAATGGTGGTCAACATGTTTTAATACAATGGACACAGTTTTTGGTACATTTGTCAGACATGTAATTTATCGCTGGTCTGTCATTTTCTTTTGAATGACTATTGCATTTATCACTGTACTAAAAATAAACTTTGCTGTCTCTCCTACAGCACTCTGGCGCGTCACATCTTCCCCGCTGTGGACGACAACTTGCTCAAGTCCAACTTTGATGACAATCAGCGTGTGGAACCGGAATGGTACATTCCCATTATCCCCATGGTGTTGGTGAACGGAGCCGAAGGCATTGGGACCGGCTGGTCCACAAAGATCCCCAACTACGATATCAGGGAAATTGTCAGCAATATTCACCGCATGCTCAACGGAGAAGAGCCACTGCCCATGGTGAGGAGTCGGTATGGTTAAATGGCAGTCCATGCTATTAAACCGTACCTGTACTTGAAATGAAATTGTAACGTTCAACTACTAGAATAATGGCCTGTTTTTGAAAAAATATCAAATTGCAAATTGCTTTTCATTTCGCTTAATTTAAGTGCCCCCTTGATCCCAGCATCACTCTTGGATGCAGAGGGGTCACTGCCAGCTGATTGGCAAAAAACATCCAGGTTAACTACCCAGGGGTGCATTGCTTAGTTGTTGCAAAGCTTGAAATTTCAAATTCATCCTAATGAAGTGAAATCAACATCAATCTGACCGCAAATTGTCACATTATTCTCGGATATGGACGTAAATCCCATGTGCACGGATGTATGCGCATGCACCCCTGTATTTTGGACTTGGTGAAAATGGTCCCAGTTAACTGAAAATGTTAATTCGTTTAGCATCAATCATGAATAAAGATCAATCAATGGATTAAACAAATTCCATCTTTACATCCCTGGCACTAAAGCTGTGAAAAAAATTCAATTAATCTGGCTGGCTCCCAATACAGACTTGAGTACTTTTAGGTCATGTCAGCCAAGTACCAGATAACCGGTATCGGAACATCTAAAAGAAAAAGGCAAAGAGGCAAAAGGTAAAGTATTTAGCAGGCAACGGAAATGGAGCCCTAAGCATTTACTTGACTATCTTGCCTGCAGCTTCCCAGCTACAAGGGTTTCAAGGGGACCATCGAACATTTGAGTGACAACTCGTACATGAACAATGGAGAAGTGGCCATCATCGACTCTACCACCATTGAAATCTCTGAATTGCCAGTCAAAACATGGACTCAGGTTAGACTGCTCTTGGCCCCTCTATGTACTCTATATATTAATAAATCTACTTGATTTTTCTGTGTTTATCAGTACAATCAAATACTGATCTGTTAATCCGCTGCCATACTGGTCCTCTCCTCTGCTTTCTAGACTTACAAGGAGAACGTCTTGGAGCCCATGCTGAATGGCACAGATAAGATTCCAGCTCTGATCACAGACTACAAGGAATACCACACGGACACAACTGTGCGCTTCCTGGTCAAGATGACCGAAGCAAAGCTGATGGAAGCAGAGGCTGCTGGACTCCATAAGGTCTTCAAACTGCAGAACACACTCACCTGCAGCAACATGGTAACTATCTGAAGTGCACCTCCATAAATCAATTCAATTTGTTGCAAACTTGGTTTGCCAACTATATTGGACCTACAGTGTGTCACGTGCACAACCCATGAGATTGCAGCTCGGCTATGTTGTGACGCAGCAAGTTCTTGCTTGCTCCCACGATTTCTTCTTGAACATATTTCTTTTTCTAACGAGCACATCACACTGTCTCCTTCAGGTGCTTTTCGATCACGTTGGTAGCCTGAAGAAGTACGACTCGGCTATGGACATCATGAAGTCCTTCTTTGAACTTAGGCTGAAGTACTACGTGCTGAGGAAGGAGTGGTTGTTGGGCATGTTGGGTGCAGAGAGTGCAAAACTCACCAACCAGGCACGCTTCATCCTGGAAAAGATCGAAGGCACCCTGGTAATCGGTGAGTAGCAGCATGCCACCAAACTTTTTTTTTTTCTGAAGACTGCTACTGTATATGGGGTTGCATTTTCATACTGAAGCCTATTGCAGGCTTTACACACTCCCCTAACCCCTTTGGCCATACAGTATGCTACTTGCCTTATGAACATGTTTGCATCATTTGTTGGAGGTATAGAACGTCATCTTTGAAATTGTGTTTTGACGGAGGTCGTCATTGAGTTGTATTTCAAGACTAGAAGAAAAAAAACAATCAGTGTTTTTGTTCATGATTGCATATCTGCCGAAATTTGCAATGAAATTGAATCCCCTTTGCACCTCCAGAGAACAAGCCAAAAAAGCAGCTGATCCGCATGCTTCAAGAAATGGGCTATGACTCGGACCCGGTCAAGGCTTGGAAAGACAGCCAAGAAAAGGTGTGGAAGTGTGCCTCTTTGCAGGGTTCAAGTGGTTAACATGCCACTTTATGTTGCTACATTCTTTATGATTTATTCTGGCCATGTTATAATGGGTTAATAGGCTGTGACTTGTGTTATGATGCATGCATCCCCTGGGATTTTGTACTTTGCTGTGTTTGACCGCTTGCTTCCATAAAATAGAAACTTAATAATTAAATGTTTAATTATTTGTCCATGTGCAAAATATGCAGGATCAAGTGGAGGATGGTGAGGAGCAGGGAGAAGAAACCACACAAGAAACGGAAGACAAAAATGCCCCAGACTACAACTACCTGCTGGGCATGCCCATGTGGTACCTCACCAAGGAAAAGAAAGAGGAGCTGTGTAAGCAGAGGGACACCAAGGTGATTCAACGGTGACCTCTATTGTAATGTTCTGGGCAGCTCGTAATGATGGCTGAACATTCTGTGGAAATAGCAGCTCGTGAGCTTGTAGACCTGCTGTTTTTGAAGGTTCATTAGAGTTGGTTTGGCTGATTTCCATAGACGATATCATTTTATTGACATTTTATCAATGAATCTGCTGAATGGATTGGTTCGTTGACATTATGTAATTGGCTCCTTTTCCTCGTCTCTCAAATTCTTGTCATGTAGATGACAGAGCTGAATGTCTTGAAGACTAAGGGTCCTAAAGACCTGTGGAAGGAGGACCTGGCTGCTTTCACAGAGGAACTGGAGGTAACAAAATACTAATGAAACGGTCAATCTGAGGCCTATCCTTGCAACTTCTTCGGTCCATACAGATGCAAGAGTTAATGCTTTAACGTCCCTGTTGATTCAATGCATGGATACAAACACCCCTCCAACGTGCAACAGGACATATCACAAGACTCATCCATGTTTTTAATGTTTGGTCCAAACATATTAAAATGGATTAATATAGGTATTAGACCTGTGACTATAAGCGACTTTGGGCTACTTTCTTTAGATTACTAATCATAGGACCGCATTGCTTTGTAGTTTGGGGTTATTCCTGAAGTGTGGGTGCTAGTTTTGGTTTTTGTTTGTGATTCTTGAAAAACAAAATGAAATGGAGTGAAAATGGATACTACCTTTGGGGTTGTTTGAGTTGCGCACAAAGGATCTGCAATCGGCAAATGATGCTAGAATCTTGTCGTGAGTCTCCTGCCGACACGCCTACTGCTGGCGCGGTGTGATTATTTACCTTGTCTTGCTCTTTTTTCTTGTAGAGCCTGGAGGCGCAGGAAAAGTTGGACGCTGCCATGCCTGTAGCGAAGGGTAAGGCTGGCAAGGGGAAACCGTCAAAGCTGAAGCAGGAGTACCTGCCCACACCACAGGGTCGCCGCGTCATCCCTCGCATTACCAGCGCCATGAAGGAGGAGGCCGCCAAGAAGTCTAAGAACCAAAAGAAAGTCAAGGTGCGTCATCTGGTGAATCTCGCACCCATGACCTGTATAGTAAGAATGCTATTGGATGGCAATTTACGGCAAAATGACTGTTCTCTGATTTATTTAAATTTGTTTTATCTCTGCTCAAAAATGAATTTGCCGTCTGCAAAGATGAGTGGCCCCAAATTCCTCCACAGCGATTTGACTCATTGCTAGTTAATTCCTAACTTTTACAATAACTTTTTACATCCGGCCCGCTATTCTGTGAGAGCATTTCCCTTAATATTATATTGCATTTTATTCTTTCAGAGTGAGAATGTAGTGACGAAGATAGAGTTTGGAGAAGATGTTGAGGCCGAGCCATTGAGTCTGGCAGAACGCTTGCAAAAGAAGACGAAGGCCGGTGCCAAGACCAAGGCTGGTGCAAAGGAAAAAGGTGATATACCAGTCAATTATAAATGAACTTCTGATGCATCTATTCCAATTCCCACACTGACTAAAAGCCCCCCCCCTTCGTAGAGGAAGAGTTCTTCAAGTCATCATTCACTGTTTTTGAACCTAAATTGGGGACCAGTGATTACAATTTTCATAAACCAGGATGAATGATGCTTGGATAAGACCTACCATGCAGTAATTAATGTGCACAATATTATGCTTTAGTTTCATACCCTGATAAGTTTTTATTTAAAAAAAAAAAAAATTGCAACTATGAGTTTGAGTTGTGAATTGATTGAAGTTCATAAGAATGCAACATGGCTATAGTCTAGATCTTTTATTGTTGCTACTTGCGTACCAGTTTCTCCAGGAGGATCAAGCACGGGCAAGCAAACCACCTTACAGTTCAAGCCTATGGTGGAGAAGACCAAGAAAAACCCCTGGTCATCAGAGGAGTCTGAAGGCGTCTCAGATGTTGAGATGGTTACAGATGACGTGGTGGCACCCAGGGCCAAGGTCGAACGCAAAACCAAAGGTGAGACCATGAACCACAAGTGCTATCTTCGGTCACCTGAAGATGGCAGATCTACAAGATCAGGTTTTGTGGATGTTTGCCTGCTTATGGACGTTAATGTTCATGAGGGTCGCTAGGGGTGATCTCACATAGTCATAATTTCTTGCCTTACTACTCTATCTTTCATGCAAATATTTCCACTGAAATGACAACATGCATTATTACGTCTTTGTCGTTGTTTGGGTATTCCCTTGCTCTTGAATAGACATTGTATAATTATGTGTTAGTTGCCAAACACACTGATCCAAACATGGTGGCACAACTACAGACTGGTACAAGGAAAATATCTTGTAATGCAAAAGGTATTGAAAATATGAAAGTCTGTTTACATTGTTGGGTGTATTAACAATATAATGGGAAATTAATTGGCCAATAAACTAGTTGTATTACTGAATTGTGAAATACTTGTCCATGACAAGAACATGGAAAGCATTAACACAGCCGTTACAATCTGCTCCACAAAGCTCCGATCAAGTACATTGTGGACAGCAGCGAGGATGATGACTTTGAGTCCAAAGCTCCGAAAAGGAGATCGGCCAGCAGTGACGAGAGCTTCACAATGGATGCCAGCAACATGTCGGACAGTGAAATGGCTGCCCCCTCACCACCACCCAAAGCCCCCAAGGCCACGTAAGTGAATGTGAGGCTGCAGCATTAGGACCGTAACAGTGTCTTGCATTGTTTGAGGATTTGTTGTAGCTTTGCTCTCTCCGCATTAGTGAAGCTGAAGGTACTCTTACATGTTGTCAGTCAAAATTGGTATGCCAGGGCTAAAGCGAAGAAATGGTGCCATGTAAATATAGACCGGAAGTCAAAAACAGTTCCAAAACATTTGTTTTCAATAGTTGTCTACAAGCTCACAGTGCATTGTGGTATCTTTGAATTGCTTTCAGTAATTTAGAATTTTATTGTCTTAAGTGGTTAAAGGAGTTAATCCTCAATCTGACTCTTTGTTCGTACAGGAAGAAAGTAGTGGCGAGCAAAACTGGAAATTCCACCTGTAAGTATTTCATGATGCATTTATAAAGTATGAGAATTGTTGGGGCTTGGAACTTGACTAATGTCTCTTTGTTTTGTTTTTTCCCTTCCCAGCTTCGTCCAATGACGAACCTGCCGTGAAGCCTGCACCTAAGGCTGCACCAAAGGCTAAAGAGCCGGCACCCAAGAAACCTGCTGCAGCAAAGAAACCAGCTGCTTCCAAAACAAAGTCTGCAGGTAGGAAGGCAGTGCAATGCAATAGCCAATAAGCATTTTTAGACCTAAAATCTATGACCTTGTATTCTAGATTTCATTTAACGTGACAATTGATTCATATAAATAGCTTCATTACATATCAGCATTTGTACAAAAAATTTATGACTTGTATTCAGTTGATTCTCATTTAAGCAATGATAAGGTTAACTTAAAGTTAGTCTGCATTCTAATTTGTCTTCAGTCCAGAGTGAATCAAATGAGGCGTTGAACTCTGACTTCCACTTCATTGTTAAAAGCTGTACCAGATTTTTGTTCTAAATACAGGTTCAACAAAGCTTTGGAGCTGTTGATCAAAGTGTGTGTGTGTGTCTGTGTGTCATAGTAGTGAAGCATAGTCCTAACTATCTGAAAGATTTCTATTTACATTGTGTACTTTTTACATAAACAGTTAAAAATTGGTGCCCAATTTGTAACTGCTCCACACCTCCCCAGATGCCAAGCAACCGTCCATTCTCGATGCCCTGTCCAAACCAAAGACTGCTGCAAAGAAAGCTACCAAGACTACCGCTGTGCTTGACTCCAGCGACTCTGAGGGAGAGGCAAAAGCCCCTGCCAGAGCCCCAGCAGCCAAGGAGAAACCTGCCCTGAAAAGGAAGAAGGCTGTAGACGACAGCGACAGCAGCTCAGATGACCTTATGACCCGTCTGAAGGGCAAAAAAACCACGGCTGCTGCCACCAAGGTCAGTGAATTGGACATTAGATGTTACACACTGGTTTGTTTCCCAAGACGTTAGCAGAGGAAAGCAATCTTGTTTTGGGTGTTTTACGTGGCCTGCTGGTTTTGGGTTTCCTTGTATAAGTAGGGAAGTTCTTTTTTAATTTAATAACATGCGTCTCCTTGTGTCTTATAAAGAAAACCAAGAAGTGGGATGAGGACGACAGCTTCCCTTCAGATGATGAAGCTAATGCTCCTGCCGCACAGAGGGAAAAGACATCTCGTGCCAAGAAACCTGTCAAATACACCCTGGACTCTGACAGTGACGATGACTTCTAAAGAAACTAATTTTAAGACCAATGTGGTCAGTTTTGAAGTTTTAGACAAGTTGTATTTAACCACCATTATTTTATATGTTGCCTTTCATGTTTGTCTTTAATGTAAATACTTAAATGGCTGTTTGTTGTTGCAAAATAAAGTTTCAAATGTCTTGTGATTAATATTTCTGAGCTACTTTTTGTTTTTGCATGTTGTCTGGCATGATGGTGTAGATAGTAAGTGCTGCATAACAATTTTCATCTCTCCTCGCCGATTATTTAAAGGATAAATCAGATGGTGACACTACTATGATAAGTATGGACGTCAAATTCGGCATTGTTTGCATCACTGGCATGATGCATGGATGTAGGTTTAGCAGTGACATTTCATATACATCTCCTCGCTATATTTCTAAATCATTTTATTTATAACTTTTTATTTTTTTAATTTTAAATTAAATTCTTATCTCTTATTGGATTTATTTATTATTTTACTCATTTAAGTCTAACTAAATAAATTGATTTACAAAATATTCATTGATACAATAACTCATAATTTCATTTTGGGTTGGAGATGGCTCGGAGGTCACAACGTTGGACATACTATGTTTAAGTGGGAAACGCATGACTCCAGTGATTACTAGTCAAGCTGATTAATCTATTACTAAATGAGTTGACTACTGATTAAATTTTGAATTAAGGTTTATCGATTAATTGTTGCAGCCCTAGTAGATGGCCTAAACCTGTCTGTGCACTGCTGCAATAGAAATGGGCGTGCCCTTTTATTTAAATGAGATGACTAGGGAAGCCGCTTTATGCCAAGGCTGAGTGTTTCAGATGAACAGTGAACCTGTCCATTTGGGAAGCAGAATCTGAGTAAGTTTAAGACTAATTATTACATGTTTTAGGTCATCTTATTAAAGATGTTTATAGATTCAGATTGATATTGGCATATCAATCTGATTTTAGCCTGTTTTCTAAAACTTTACTTACCTTGGATTTTGTCAACATAATAGAAGGAAGCCTAGTGCCAGTAAATCAGATTTGTGCATGAAACAACGGAACATGACGGGTGGTTTGGCATGTTTTTCAATGCTGGGTAAACTACTTTATGTTCTGCTGTATAGAATACCAAATCTTAGATGTGAGGCAATTAGACTTGAAGAGCAATTAGATATGAAGACTCATTGAAGTGCATAGAATTACAAGAAGTTCACATTTTCATAATTGATCAAACCTTTTACAAAGGAAGTTTATGGTCTTTCTTTATTCATGGTGGTGGGTGTTCCTGTGTTGGAGCTTGTGCTCTAGAAGATTGGTCTTGCATGTACAGCTTATGATTGAGATCCTTCCTGTCATTAGGGAAGCTCTTTCAAGTGCTCATCAAGAGCTTGCTTGTCTAAAGTAAACTTGGGTTCTGTTTGGGACCCTTGATAGCCGCCGATTAGGAACGTAGCAGGAATTTCCTGACCCGCCTCTGCCTTATAAATCATTACTGAGCCATAAACCCTGTTGCCTTTTCTAGTGAACTATGAGGATAAGTCAAGCAAGCTGGCATAGATCTTGGGGTAGGATACTTTTTTGTAACGTTTAGTTTTCATTGGATGAGTGTGGATGAAAGTTAACTAGGGAGAAGACCCTAACATCAATTTTGAATTCTTCAATAGGGTTTGTTTATTATCATTTTATAAGGTACCTAAAATATCCATGGACTGAGTTTTCTTTTCTTTTTTTTGTACTGTGCGACACTGTTGATTCTAAGGTTGGATATGTGGTTCAACCAGCTTGCTAAACTACTTTCAAACTAATATAATAGGCTAGCAGGTATCAACTTGTTGAGCTTGTAGAATATGGATTAGACGTTTGCAATCACAGCTTTACCATGTTGATGAAATATGTAAGTAAGTTGCATTTTGTATTTTTTATTTGTATAACAATAGCATTTTTCCCAGGTGTTACCACGCATAGGCATAGGCTATCAGGTACTCCATCAAATTCTTTGTGCTCTTGGTTTACAACCACATACCTAGAACATACTATGTGACCTAGATGTTTTTAGAAGAGATTTACCATTCAGCACTTGTCACTGAATCACTACATGGTATGTCAAATGTTTATACTGTATGCAGTACACAGAAATAAGTTAGGGTTCAGAAAGACTGTTAACTGATGGTGAAACCTTATTTCATACTTAAAGGAGAATTTTGCAAATTGTCAAAAGTGTTTTTCCAGCTGATTTTCTGGCAACTATATGTGACATAATACTGGTGAATGAATGAATACAGAAATGACTGTGTGAATTCTCAGATGTGGAAGGCCTGTTACAGTATATAGAAATGTTGTTTTTTCAGAGAAACATTTAATACATTATTGTGTCATTTAGCATTAGAATGTATTGAAATTCATTGGCACATATGGCCTCATATACCCTTGGCCTTATTGGCCTATAGCTCTAGGCCACTAGCAATTTGTTTGCAGCTTAACTGGTTTAATGGTTTAGTAAAAGGAGAAGTACAAAGATTGTGTTTCATTATCATTTGGAACCCAGGTGTGTTTTTTTTATCCTTTCCTATGCTGAATGCTTCTTAAATGAGTTGTTATGGGTCAAGTATTTGGATCAGGGGTAGTTTGACACATTCAAACCTTGGCCCTAATGCTTCCTCGTTAGGCTCCTTACACATTCATCTACAGTGAGGAAAATAATTATTTGATCCCCTGATGATTTTGTAAGTTTTCATGATTAGAAAGAAATGAGCACTCTGTCATTTTTATGGTACTTTTATTTAAACAAATAGAGATAGAATATGAACAAAAATGTCCATAAGAAAATAATATTTAAAGGTTATAAATTAATTTGCGTTAGAGCTCGTGAAATAAGTATTTGATCCCTAAGCACAACCTGACTTAGTACTTAGTGGAGAAACCCTTGTTGGCAAGCACGGAAGTCAGACGTTTCTTGTAGTTGGTCACCAAGTTTGCGCACATCTCAGGAGGGATTTTGGCCCATCCCTGGTTAGAGCTTCTCTCCAAATCCTGAAGGTTTCGAGGCCATTGCTTGCCAACTCGAAGCTCGAGCTCCCTCCATAGATTTTCTATAGATTAAGGTCTGGAGACTGGCTAGGCCACTCCATGAGCTTAATGTGCTTCTTCAAGACGCATCTTTAGTGCTCTGGCTGAGGGAAGGAGGTTCTTGTCCAAGATGTTGCAGTGCATGTCTCCATCCATCGGCCACAATGCAGTGAAGTTGCCCTGTACCCTTAGCAGAGAAACAGCCCCAAAGTCTAATGTTTCCACCTCCATGCCTGACGACGGCCATGGTGTTGTTGTTATTGATTTGAAGGCATCTGGGACCACAGTCACCAAGAAAACCATGGTAACACAGTACACCATAACGGATTGAAATCCTGCAGTGCCCAGCCATGTCCCTCTGGTCAAGAAGGCGAATAGAGGCCCGTCTAAAGCTCACCAATGAACACCTAAATGATTCAGACCAGGCTGCGGGGAAGGTGATGTGGTCAGAAGAGATCAAAATTCAACTCTTTGGCATCCATTTGACTTGTCATGTTTGGAGGGAGAGAAATGCTGAATACAAACCCAACAACACCATCCCCACCGTCAAGCATGGAGTGGAGACATTATGCTTTGGGGCTGTTTCTCTGCTAGGGTACAGGGCAACTTCACCGCATTGTGTGACCGATGGATGTGGCCATGTACCGCAGAATCTTGGACAATAACCTTGGACAAAATCCTTCCCTCGCAGCCAGAGCACTGAAGATGGGCCGTGGCTGGGTCTTCAGAATGGCAACGACCTAAAATATACAGCCAAGGCAACAAAGGAGTGGCTCACAAAGAAGCACATTAAGCTCATGGAGTGGCCTAGCCAGTCTCCAGACCTTAATCCTATAGAAAATCTATGGAGGGAGCTTGAGCTTCGAGTTGGCAAGCAACAGCCTCGAAAACTTCAGGATTTGGAGAGAAGATCTAACCAGGAGTGGGCCAAAATCCCTCCTGAGATGTGCGCAAACTTGGTGACCAACTACAAGAAATGTCTGACTTCCGTGCTTGCCAACAAGGGTTTCTCCACTAAGTACTAAGTCAGGTTGTGCTTAGGCATCAAATACTTATTTCACAAGCAATAACGCAAATTCATTTATAACCTCTAAATATTATTTTCTTATGGATATTTTGTTCATATTCTGTCTCTATTTGTTTAAATAAAAGTACCATAAAAATGACAGAGTGCTCATTTCTTTCTAATCATGAAAACTTACAAATCATCAGGGATCAAATAATTATTTTCCTCACTGTATGGCCACTCTACAGCCCACCGCTTGTTACCTACCCACTACCTTCCAAGACAACAATTTGTTACTGTTATTTTGTCCATAAAATAGATTGTTCAAGTTGAAAAAGAAAGGGAAACTATTCAGATTGACTGTTGCATCATCATTTTCGGTTTGACAATTTCTTCTTTCGGGAACTTCACATATCTTATTCAAATGAAGCAATTGAGGACCTTTGACCTGTCCCATAAAACAATTAAAGACGTTGACCTGCGCAGATCCATTTTCGTTTTTAATGTCTTCGACTATAAACACTCTTCCTCTGTGACTCATATTGTAGATTTGACTTGAGGAACAGTCGATGACTTGATGCTGACCAAAACACCTGGTGGATTAACACCAACAGAGTTCCAGGAGAACGGCCCAGGGATCCAGGTGATAGCATCATGGGTGAGTGGGACTTTCTCGGCGGTCTCTTTGACCACCTACAGACCCATTCGCCACTGCTTGGGCGCTTCTGGCTCTTCCTCATGCTGGTTTTCAGGATTCTCATCCTGGGCACCGTTGCCACTGACCTGTTTGAGGATGAACAAGCGGAGTTCGAGTGCAACACCCTCCAGCCGGGCTGCAAGCAGGTGTGCTATGACATGGCCTTCCCCATTTCCCAGTACCGCTTCTGGGTGTTCCACATTGTCCTCATCGCCACGCCCGCCCTACTTTTCCTTATGTATGCCATGCACCAGCACAGCAAGCAGAAGATCGGCCCCAGCTTCATCCAGACCAACCAGGGCTACAGAGGTCTGAGGAGGCTCTACCTGGTGAATGTGGCCTTCCGCCTGTTGGCTGAAGTGGGGTTCCTAGTGGGACAGTGGTGGCTCTATGGCTTCAAGGTGGAGGCCCAGTTCCCCTGCAGTCGCTTCCCCTGCCCCTACACCGTGGACTGCTTCACCTCCCGCCCTGCAGAGAAAACCATTTTCCTCTGCTTCTATTTTGGTGTAGGAGTGGCGTCGGCCTTGTCCAGCTTTGTGGAGCTCATCTATTCTTCCATGAAGTGGTTCTGTCCGGGTCAGAGGCAATCGTACTCGGAGGAGCACCATTGTGTCTGCCAGAACCTTCATAACTTGGAGGAGGACGAGGAGGACCTGGGGAAGGGAAAGAAGTCACCAAGGGGTGCAGAGAGTGGCAGCATGTGGCAAAAGGGAAGTTCTGTGAGGAGCTATCCCAGCAGAAAGTTGTCCAGTGTCGGCCGCAAGAGCTGCAAATACCCTAACAGGGGCATGCTCATGGTGTGAAAGGGGTTTGTTTCAGGCCCGCTGCCTTCAAACACAACACCTGACCTTCTTGCTTTGGCAGGAACATGTAGATTAATTGTGGAATTGAATTGTATTGCATTGTGATTGTATTTTATTTGAAAACATGTAGAATCTTGTTTTTTATATTGAACACTTGAGTAGCCTAAAAGTATTGTCAAAAAGAGAGATGTGGGATTTTGAAATGGGATTTTGAAATGACACTTTGCATTAAGTTTGCTTTCAATTACATCTATTGAAATAGAGAAATGTGTAGGACTTTAATGTAAAGTTGGTTCAGGAACATATACTGTAGATTGACTGTGGAATAGAAATTGTGTGTGTGTGTGTGTGTGTGTTTTTAAGAACATGTAGTCAGATGCATTTTTTATATTGAACAATTGCTGTAAGTGGTCTAAAAAGAGGATGGGATTTTGAAATGACACTTTGCACTAAGTTTACCTATCTATTGCAATCCAGAAATGTAATTTACTTGTAGACCTTTCATGTAATGTGAGTTCTCCTCTGTTAGTTCTCTTCTGGGGTAGTTTGAATTTACTTTTAAAGCACACTTTGAATTTAGGTTTTTGTGAGGCTTAGTTTTAGTTTAGTTTAAGTTTTAAGTCAGTTAATTACATCTTTTAGTTTAGTCAGGTCATGAAAATATGATTTATTGTGAGCTTGTAGATCTGCTATTTTCAGAATTCTGCAAGAAAAATATCAAAGATTAAAGTTAAGGACATTTTCTCTGTGATCTTAAGTTTTGCAAACATAATAGGGAGTTAATATGTTGAATTGTCTTTTTCTAACCTTGATACCTCTATAAAACATCAACAAAGCCTGAAATTACATTTCTAATATGTTCATGTCACACATACCCATAACATACTGTAGCAATCATTTTTGTCCAACATGGAGAATAAATGGGCATTCTGGGATGACTGAATGACTGAATTATTTATTAACAGCAATGGAAAATTACAGTACAAGTCAAGTACACACTATAACAAAACTGAAAACAGCTTGAAGCTTTACAGTACAATTCAAGTAACTAGAACAGGTGTGGAAAATTGTAAATGGACACACTAGTTAGGTGTTACACTTGTTTACAATAGTGGCCACTTTGTACTTACATCCAGTCACTTGTGCAAAATAATTACTTCTGTAAAACCAGAACAGCAAATCATTGGGGTGACAGGTGACATTCGAGCATGGTTTTGAAAGAGTCAAGGGATTCACATGTCTTAATGACTGTTAGACATTTTGGTGGCATATGAGCGAAAGGAATGAAGTCCCTTGTTTGTGCCAAATCTGGGTTGCACATGGTTAGTTACACTCCCTCTGGTGTTGTGAGGTGGACTTCATTGACATTAATGAAGTATTTGGACAGGTACAGGACAGGTATTTTGGTAGTGTATCTAATATTGTGTACCAGGCCCATTGCAGGTTCGTGTACTCTGTCATAAGCCAACCTGAACTGTCAAAGTACTACTTTCAAAGACAACAATTTGTTACTCATTATTTTGTCCATAGAAAGGGAAACTATTTCAGATTGACTCCCTGTTGCATAATTTTCACTTTGACAATTTCTTCTTTCAGGACCTTCATCTTCTTCACAAAACAACTGAGGACGAGCCTTTGACCATTAAAGACAAGCAGCTGACCTGTGGATCCATAAACTATAGACACATCGCTGAATCATATTGTATAATCGATTTGAGGTGCAGGCGCCGATGACTTGACAAAAACACGTGTTTGGATTAAAAGAACGGCCCAGGGATCCAGTTGGTACCATCATGGGTGAGTGGGGCTTCCTCAGCGGTCTCTTTGACAACCTCCAGGCCCATTCGCCACTACTGGGGCGCTTCTGGCTCTTCCTCATGCTGGTTTTCAGGATGCTCATCCTGGGCACCGTTGCCAGTGACCTGTTTGAGGACGAACAGGCGGAGTTTGCGTGCAACACCCTCCAGCCGGGCTGCAAGCAGGTATGCTACGACATGGCCTTCCCCATTTCCCAGTACCGTTTCTGGGTGTTCCACATTGTCCTCATCGCCACGCCCTCCCTGCTCTTCCTCATGTACGCCATGCACCTCCACAAAAAGCAGAGGATCGGCCCCAGCTTCATCCAGATCAACCAGGGCTACAGAGATCTGAGGAGGCTCTACCTGGTGAATGTGGCCTTCCGCCTGTTGGCTGAAGTGGGGGTTCTGGTGGGACAGTGGTGGCTCTATGGCTTCAAGGTGGAGGCCCAGTTCCCCTGCAGTCGCTTCCCCTGCCCCTACACCGTGGACTGCTTCACCTCCCGTCCCGCGGAGAAAACCATCTTCCTCTGCTTCTATTTTGGCGTGGGGGTGGTGTCGGCCCTGTCCAGCTTCGCAGAGCTCATCTATGCTACCTTGAAGTGGTTCTGTTCGGGCCAGAGCCAACCGCCCTTGGAGGAGCACCCTTGTGTCTGCCAGAACCTTCATAACCTAAAGGAGGAAGAGGAGAAGTCATCAAGAACTGCAGCTTCAGAGAGTGTCTCTGGCAGCGTGCGGCAAAAGGGAAGTTCTGTGAGGAGCAGCAGAAAGTCATCCAGCGTGGGCCGCAAGAGCTGCAAATACCCTAGCAGCCGCATGGCCATGGTGTGAAAGGGGTTGGTTTCAGGCCTGCTGCCTTCAAACATAACACCTGGCAAGGTTTACAGATGTGGTTCTTGATCTAGATTGACTGTGATAGAATTGTGATTGTATTTTATTTGAGAACATGTATTCAGGTGCCTTGTTTTTAACTGAACATTTAAGTAGCCTAAAAAGTATTATAGCAAAAACAGAGATATGGGTTTTGTAATGACACTTTGCACTAAGTTTGCCTTTAATGACATTACTAGTATTGCAATAGAAAAATGTACTTTACTGCAGGCCAGATGGACTGTGGAATAGAAATTGTGATTTTATTTTATTTTATTTGATAACATATTCAGTATGCTTTTTGAACATATTTAACAATTTTTGTGGCCTAAAAAGTATTAGCCAGATTAGAGGGGATGGGATTTTGAAATGACCCTTTGCACTAATTTTTGCCTAAAATGACATCTATTGCAATACAGAAATGTAATTTATGTAGGCCTTGCATGTACTGTGGGTTCTCCTCTGTTAGTTCTCTTCTGGGGTGGTTTGAGTTTACTTTTGAAGCAAGCTTTGAATTTAGATTTTTGCGATAAGGCTTAGTTTTAGTTTAGAGTAATTTTAGAGCTTTAAGTTAGTTCATTACAACACTGTCAAGTCATTAATGTGGCTTATTTTGAGCTTGTAGGTCTGCTATTTTCATAATTTTGACAAAGACTAAAATTAAGGACATTTTCTCTGTGGTTTTAGTTACGTAAACAGTAACAATATTTAATTGTCTTTTATAACTTCGATTCCTGTAAGATTAGTCTATGTAAAACATCAACAAAGCAGGGAATTACTATTCCCTGTGAAAGGAATATAATCAGGCACAACATTATTACTTTTATAATGTTGATATATTTCATATCACACAGTGCTAACATACTTTGGCAATATTTCTTTCAAACGTGGAGCATAAATAGCCATTCTGGGACATGATTTTATTTTTTACAGTATGTGAACTTGTAGATCAGCTATTTTTGGTGAAGAGAAAAACAGGCCATCTACAAGCTCACAGCAGCATGTACGTAGATCAGTTATTTTTTTTTACTATTGCAGAGGAAACTACTTCTCAAGCTCTTGACGTCAGGAAACAATTACTGCAAGTCATAACATGTGGCGTTGCCGTGATTGCTCTCACAAGACAGTAAACAAGACCTGTTAGTCATCACGCAGCAAAATGTTTACAGACCTCATTGAACCTTGCACGTGAATGCCAAATTATATAATTTTAGTACATTTCTAAGGACAATTGAAAGTGAGTTCACTCTCACATGTTTTATTAGATCATCTATTGTAGAATTATAGTGAGGAGACACTAAAGTGAGTGTGAAGAGCATTAAACACAGCACACCATTGTTTTTTTATCTCTTTAAATTAATACTCATACTGCCTACATATTTTACCATTACACCTAAATTCTTTTTCCTATACATTTCAAACAAAATGTACTGTAGCTACATTCCACCCTCCCTTTTACATTGTAACTACAGGGCAACATATTGTGGCAAGAGTGTGTGCAGATCTATATCTTGGCATCCATCGATTGACTGATGGATTCATTCACCTGTTGTGTATGAGTGAATCTATAGTATGTCATCAGTCAGACAATGCCAGGCGATGCAGATCTACATTCTCTCAAGGATGGTCATGGTTGAGTGGTGGCTGTATTTACATGGGTAGAAGTGTTTGATAGATATGGCTTTAGATAGAGATTTCACACATTTGTAGCAGGATGTACAAAGTAAAATCGTAAAAAACACTGACAGCAACCATTGGGCCTGTACCACCAACCCTCTTTAAAGAGGCTCATTTCATCAGCACAGCCCCATTTCCACCATGGTTGAACCAGCCTAGTTCTTATCGTCTGCTAGTCAGACCTCTAAGATTGTGACGTTATTGAAATGACTGTGCAAAACCATATTAAATCGATTATAGGGTCAATATGAGTAAATTAATATATGATAATATATAATACATGTTAATATATGATAACTCTTCTAGTAGCCTTGTTGGAAAAGGGGATGGATCTATTTGTAATTTGAAATTATGTTTTAGTGATTCGGGTGCAAGACTGCAATCGTCACCTCTGTTATGCTGTTAGCCTTATGGAATCTGCCATTCTGAACGCAGATGGAATGTTTATGCATGTGAACAGGCTTTGCAGCATTTTTTTAGCAACACTTGACAACTGATTAAAATCTGCCTGTAGAAACAAATGTCTCTTGTGACACAGTGACACATTTCATTTCATGTACAGCCTACGTGAACCATTCATTTCCATAATGAAAAGTGATCTACTTGACTGATTAAAATGTAGAGCACAAGCAAGATTTATCAATAAACGATTTTCTAATGCAAATGGTTTAAAATGACTCTTTTCCCCACCCCCTCCTCTATCTTTTCTGGGATGTAGCCTAGTATGTAAAGCTACAGCTAATGTCATCAGGTTTCATGCTTCTTTGAAAGGCCTGCCTTATATGCTTTCAAACAGCTTATGAAGGTGTGGCTTTTGGCAAACACAAATGTTAAAATGAGTAGGCTACGGCTAAAAACTTGTAAATATATAACTATTGTTGAAAAGCTTAGAAACAGGAACACGTTATTCTGTAACATGCAGGACAGTAGTCACATTACAGAATGACGTGTTCCTTCCACACTACAGGTATATCCAGTGTGTGGACTCCTCATGCATTGAAGGAAGCATGAGTGCGCTGCCTCCCCAGGTTGGAGGTGGAGGGTGTGTAGTAGAGCCCATGATCACATTAGATTGAAGAAAGAAAGAAACTCATATAGTTGGGTGTTAGCATATTATAGGGGTTGGGTGGCACCTGCATGCATCAGGTTGGGCCTGTTGGGAATGACTAAATCACTTATGACTATTAGGTTAATTGACTGACAGCTTTTCAGATTTAGTGACATGCACGTACACACACACACACACACACACACACACACACACACACACACACACACACACACACACACACACACACACACACACACACACACACACACACACACACACACACACACACGGTCACACGGTCGAAACCTCCACCCACTGGCATGGCAAGCACCAACCTGCATCAGGGTAATTACGGATTGGGCTTTGGGCATCGATTCCAAAACGAATGAACACAGATATTATTGCATGGTGTGTGAACGACGGCACAACACATTTGCAGCCAAAACAGCAGATCTATGCAAATTGCTAACCAATGAAGCAAGTCGTCCATCCTCCGGCTGCACCCCATGCTGCCGGCATGCACGAGCACCACGTCAAAGGGAGGAGGAAGTGGAACTTCGGAAGGATTCGGTGGATGCTTGTGTGTGAGTCAAGTAGCTTATCTGATCTGACTGTGAATATAATCGTATTGTTGTAAGGAATTGACGTGTGTTTCGACGCCAAACTCCAAAGGAAACACTCATATTTCAGCACTCAGCCACACCACAATAGTCCAATGAGCACTACATCTAAAACATGTCTAAAAAGTTTACGTAAAAAGTATACGTAAAAAGCTTTCATTTTTAGACATTCTTTAAATCTAGTGCTCATTGGGACCACATCTCTAAACATGTTGGGGGTGTTTCATGTTTCATCTGGTTAACCAACTCAGCTGGGGACCACCTGGAACCATCTCAAGGACCACTGGTTGAAAACCACTGAGATATGGGAATTTATCATCTGAATTAGCTCAAGTCTACACAAGTAGAGAATGTGGAAGATTAATGGTCATTTTGATCTGTATGTTTGGCTGTTTTGTTTCCCAAATCCATATTATGGTCAAAAGCAGACAAAAAAATCTTTAATTTTGGCACCTGTGGGGCTAAAATGTCCTCACATGCTGGTCCGTGGCTCAAAGGCTGAATAAATAGTGGGGCCCTGGGATCAAAAAGGTTGAAAACCCCTGCCTTATGTCACATACTGCACCTGCACCACCACAACCTTACTCTTGCTGCCTCTTCCCAGCACCACTAGGTGGCAGCATCTCCACAGAAAACGGTTTCTCTGTGCTTGTGAAGTCGTGATCTTTAGCAACATCCTTCATGTACAGCAGCCACAGTCACATACTGTAATTCCACTGACAATATCCATGCTTTCCAGGCTCATGGGTGGCTTTTATTTTTGATTGCTTCCCAGCCCGTTGCATAACGTGGAGCTGCTAATTCATGTAAATTGCCTCGTAGCATGGCTGCTGGTCCGTGTGGGTGGACGAGAAGCAAGTCAGATTAAACCATTACAGTGCCTTATTGAACCCATTCCACGCTGAATTGGGCCATGGTACCATGTAAATTGAATTGAATGGTACTTGGGTCTTAATGACTACTGCAATACCTTGCAACGAGAGCAGTCTGTGATGGGGGAAAATCCTAATAGTCTTTTGAGAGCTTTTTCAGTACATCAGACATCCAAGCTGGCTCATGTAAATACAAAGCCTTGTAAACTTTCCAGAGAAACTATATCTGACTCCAACCATCCTGTGCCTGACGCGTGCACGCATACACGCACGCACGCACGCGCGCGCACACACACACACACACACACACACACACACACACACACACACACACACACACACACTCCTCCTCCCACTGATCCCTGGACGCAGCATATGCAGATTTGCATAGCGGTGCAGGCTCTTTGATGTTACATGCAATGGAATTGTAAATGCATTTTATATAACCACTCTGGTGCTTGCTGGAAAGCAACGGCGGATGGGTGAACTTTTCCCCTTTCCTGTCTGCCTTTTGTATCTACCTTCTCTTTGTGTAGCTCATCATTAGACACAAAGTGTAACCTGTGTTTCTTTGAGTTCCCCTCCCCCATTTCTGTTTCTTTCCCGTCGTATATACCCCCCCCGGGGCCCCCACCTCCCCCTGTGCATCTTTCAATATTATGTTTTATCTGTGTGTGTGTGTGTGTGTGTGTGTGTGTGTGCGTGCGTGCGTGTGCGTGCGTGTGTGTGTGTGTGAGAGAGAATGACAGAGAAAGAGAGAGAGAGAGCGACTCCTGGGAGGCCTCTGTTTCTTGCCGTCTGTCTCAAAGTGAATGTAGGTCATCGTGTTTCTTAGCGACTCCCTTCACACTAACACACAAGGAGAGAGAGAGAGAGAGAGAGAGATCGAAGGGAGAGAGAGAGAGAGAGAGAAGGAGGTAGTACTTCCCCTCTTCATGCTCTATCCAAGGACGAGCCACTTCAGGGGCTCCCTGTGGCCCATACCACACCTATGTGTACGCTTTTTATTTCTTCCAGGACAGACTCCGCTCCGTAAACTGACAGCTCCAAATGACTGGAAATAATGCTCTTGCGGACCTTCTCGGCTTCATCTGACATTTTGCCATGTCATGTTGTCTAGGTAAAAAGAAGTACCCCACTCTCTCTCATCTCGACATAGGCAGGTGCCCATTGAGGGCCCCATGAGGACAGTATAGGCCTGGCCGGCGACTGCCACATTTTAAAGGGAAACTGTGAGCAGGGAAGACCATGTCCTATGTAAGCTAATAGTAGTAATGCTTTCTCATTGTTAGACCCCATTCCTTCTTTGGCGTGTGATGGCGCTTCATGTGACACACTTGTGTAATGTGTAGCGGTGACGGTATATATTCCACAATATACTGTCGCGCAATGAAAATAGCAGGCCTCGAAGCTCGCACGGCATCAGTCGACGCGATGCCTGTACAAGCTTGTACAGTAGGTCTGCTATTTTCTGCATGTGACGGCGTCGTGTGACCGAGGATAAATTTAGGCAGCATGTTTGCGAGCCGCGTGTCACAATACTGCTCTTTTATTTTAGCATGAGTTGCCTCCAGGCGAAATGCTTTTCCTGTAGAAATTGTTCTCATCACGGGAGCCACTACAAGTACTGTGCGTATGTCGTGGTCTGGGATTTTGACCTCTGTGACCGACCAAATGTGACTGTTGGGAGGGAGGGTCATGGGGTTCCCTGAACTTTTCCTTTCCACTACATCTCGCTGGCAGTCACGGGCCCCATGTGACACACATGCACAATGCGTAGCGGTGACGGTATATTCCAGAATATACTGGGTATTCATGAACATTCAGTTATGTAACGGCATCCTCTGCGTACTGTCCCAGTGCCTATACGGTGCCCTCTGACTTAGCGTGTTCCCCTCCTGACATGCTGACCGTTCGGGAGCAGCCTCTCTCGCCATGTCGGTTTTAAAGAGGGTATGCAACATCATCACCATACCCAGAAGTTATGAGGGACCGCCTACGGTGTTGCAAAACAAAAAGATTTTCTGGCCTTTACATACATCCAAACAGATCCTATCTGATTGTATGAAACAAATCTTAAACTCAATTTGCTGCTAGATTTGACACTCACTTATTTCTCTATTTCTTTCGTTTTCTCTCTCTCTCTCTGCCTACTGTCCTATTTTCTTTTTGTTGTCTGTTTGAATGATTGAAATCTTTATTTTGGTAATGTGCAGTTTTAACCAAAAGCACAAGTTTTAACCAAAAGCACAAGAGTATGTACAAGTTAAGGCATTCACATTTTGTAATGGCATTCCACATTTTAGATTAAATTAATTTAATTCCTTGAGGCAGATCTTGCACCTGGTTTGTTGTCATTGCTGTCGTTCTGTTTTTCTCTCCTCCTTCCCCTTCTCTCAGGATACAATAATAGCACCCTGGGCTTGCAGATCTATGCCTTTTGCTTAAAGCGTCTACCATCCAATCTGTCGTTCCACACCCCCGGATCCTCTCCTCTGTCAGTCACCCCTTTTACCCATCCATGCATGCATCCATCCATCCATCCATCCATCCATCCATCCATCCATCCATCCATCCATCCATCCATCCATCCATCCATCCCTCCCTCCCTCCATCCTCCCTCCACTGCCAGTCTCTCTCTCCCTCCCTGCCAGTCTCTCCTCCCTCCCTGCCAGTCTCTCCTCCCTCCCTGCCAGTCTCTCCTCCCTCCCTGCCAGTCTCTCCTCTGCCACTCTCTCCTCCTTCTCATCTTTTCTCTATGTGAATGTCCCTTGGCTGTATGAATGTGGTGACTATTCTCGGTCTGTTCTTTTTTTTAATCCTTTCATTTCTCTCTGCCTTTCTTTATGCCTTCGTCCCCACTGTACACCCAGCCAGAGGGGCCCATGCACTGTGTGTAAACGCTGCATCATCAACACTGCTCTGTCCTCTCCTCTCCTGCCTCCTCTCTCTCCTCATAGATGTCTTGTGGAACCTTTGTGTAGCTCCCACCACAAAGCCATGATGTTTTACAGTGACCAGGATTTGGGCTCATCCTGAGGCAGTGGTTAGATTGCCCTAATTATTTATATCATGCAGGAGTACTATTTGATCCTTTCCCCAAATGACGCGACGCTCCATATTTATTCAAATTGTGCTTGTATATGAAAGTAGATTGCTGGTGTTTACTGTCTTCTGCCTTTCAAATAATTTTTTACTTTTTTTTTTTCAGCCGGTGGAGAGAGAGTCGTAAATGGACCAGCCGAGACGGACGTGAATAGAACTGGGGACTCGTTGATCGGGGCATTGCGACCAAGTGGTACAGTAAGTCTTTCCCACCCACTTTGTTAAAGAGCCAGGTATGGTGAAATCAAGAGGCGACAAACAACCTGGTTACGACCTGGTTGCTGCAACCAGTTGCTTACTAGTCCCGACCAAGTTGGCGAACATAGCACTGCTGCGTGCCCCAAGTCCCCCAAGCTATAAACTAGTTGCAAACCATAAGGAAGTAGTCGGGCCCAGTTGCAACTAATCGCTGCTCTCTAAATAGGGTCACTCCAAGTTCACATTTTTGAGGATTCAAGCCGGTATGAAACTCATTGTCCACATCAATGGAACTGCAGTAAATGTTATTAAAGAAAAGGAAAGGAGACGATTATAGATGGATTTAGTACAGTATGGAAGGAAATGAATGTGAAGCGGAGAGGTTGGGCCAGTATGAGTGAGCTGCTCTCTCCTGGTTTCTGTCAATCCTCCATGTCCTTGTCGGTCGGCCCTTGTGGGACATCTGTGTGTGCGTGTGTCTGTGTATACGCATACATGCGCCCGCATTCCTACTAGTGCATATATTGCGTGTGTCCTTGTTCTTATGTGTGTGTGTATGCACCTGCATTCATTTGTGCTTGTGTGTGTGTGTGTGTGTGCGTGCAGCTCGCCCCAGCTCATGCGGAGCTGTCCATAGCGGAGTGCTGCTCAGTAAGTCGTGCTCCGCTGTGCGCTAACGCAATGTGACAGGGCAGAAATACCAGCTCCGCCCGCGCTCCGGCCCACCCACAATCTGCCCTTCCCCTCCCCTCCCGTCCGTCCTGCCATGCTGCCACCCGGCTCCTCCCCTTTCCACACCGCCGCCCTCACGCCATTGGCTGTCCCGCTCCGTCGCTCCCACGTCTTCTGCTCAGAGACAGAACCATAAGCCGCCATATCGCCTGCGTGGCCCCGCCCACCCACACCACAGGCACCATAAGTTGCTTTAATCCTAGTGGGGGGGGGGGGGGGGGGGTGGGGGGGGGGGGTGACAAGGTTTTTATCAATACTTGAGTACAATTGCAAGGTACCGCTGCAGTGTGGCAGCGTACTGTACTACTCCATTACATTTCAGCACAAATATAATAAGGTATAAGTTAACATTGATTATTTATTATTATAACAAATAAAAAAAAACATGAACCACTTAGGCGCTTTTTAAATACTCTAGTGTGAAATAGCTGATGACATAAGCTCACGACAATGTGAAATGGTACTTTCTGCACAGTGAGTTTTTTTTGTGTTTGGGTATTGCTACTCTTGCTCAAGTAAAAGTATAATATTTGTAATAATTGTATATTTTTTGTTTCTTTTTACCGATTTTCTTTAAACAGAAAAAGTATGAGAAGCCTTGTCAAAACTCTCTCTCTCTTTCTCTCTCTCTATTTGTTCCATGACATTTTGGCTGATGTTCTCTATGTGAACATGTTGGCAAGGTGACGATCGCAGGAGGGCACATTAGCAACTTGTCACACAAACACACACACTGTGACCCCTTTTTGCCGTGCACCCCCCCCCCCCAGGCCATTGCAGCCTGTAGGCAGCAGATGATAAAGCGATAAGGATAACAACAAAATAAAAACAAAACAAAAACATACCTTTTGTGTCATCCGGAAGCCTTAGTCAACAGATTAGTGAGAAGCTTGTGGCTGACATGTTTTGAGTGTTTTTTAGAAGGCCATAAGCGCTTTAGAAAGGATGATGACTTAATGTGTTGACTTGCAATGCACAGTGAAAGCATTTACATTGCACACTAATACTCCTGATTACTGGGAAGAATCAGGTTTACATGTTTTACTCAAAAGCAGGGTACAAATCGTGAACAATACACCGTAAGCCTGAGTCATTCATACTTACAGTAGTGTGCGGAAATAAGAGTGCCGCAGCCCTGTCCCGTCGCCGTTTCCAGAAGTGAATTGACTGAATTCCCCATTCTTTTTCCTCATGGACTTTTCCAAAAAATATTTATATAAACACAAATACACCGCAGACAATGCCAGCATTTTGGACCAATCAAAGAAGACAAAACTTAACAAATACTGCATCCTGAGGTTTTTTCTAATTATTTGATCAGTCATTGTTGTCGTGATTTGTCACGACCCGAATTGGCTTTATCCGTGGCGTAATCTTCTTTATATAAATACATTTTGAGAAGTCTATGTGACTTAGAGGGAACAGTGTCCCTTTAAGCTCTAATCGACCCAGTGTGGGGTTGGAGTAATAGAAATAAATTATATATATATTGTATATTTTTAATAAAATTGCAGTTCTCAATGACCCCAAGACAGTTAAAAGCATTTCCTTCTGGGTTTAATTAAGGAGATGCATATGTGCAATGACGTTTCCTGTCTGTATTAGGTCAGACTGGACATCTGTTATAGCCCACCCGTCTCAAAGTATGTTCCATAAAACTCTATTTTGGGAGGATTATTTGTGTTTCAAGCATTAAGGGGTTAATAACAAAATGGTCGAGGGATGTCACTGGGCAGTGGGTAACCTCCTGAGCTGACAAAACCACATGCAGCTAAAAATCAGCCTCTGGCTCCCAGACTACAGTAGTTGTTGAGCTGGTCATTTTGAAAAATCTCAAGTCAAAAAAGCGTGGGTACCCCTGTTTTCGAACAACTTGGATGATAACACACATTTCTTGATCACTTCTTGTCTTTATTATTATTATTTAAACATAACAAGCTTGATAAGCTTATTGATAGCGGGTAATCAATAAGCTTGTTATTGGATCTTTTGGGGTATTGGTTATCGCCCAGATTTGACACAAACAAGAGACTTAATTCCTTGTGTTCATACACCACCAACATGTGGAACGCCCTACCAACAGTCATTAAGATATGTCAATCCTTTGACCCTTTCAAAACCTCTCTTAAAGGGCACCTACGGACGGCTGCTATTCTTAACTGGCCCCCTCCCAACCCCTTTCCCTCTTTGTATATTTCTCTTTTCCCTTTTTACACCTACACTATGATTTGCTGTTTCTGGCTTTACAGAAGTATATTTTTTTGTACGTGTCTAATTGTGTTATTGTATAATTACATATAGAAGCTTTAAATGGCCTTCAAATGCTGCACTCATTCATGTGTGTCACGTAAAATTGTATGTCTTTTACCAGCTGTGCCATTATGTACACATACATCAAATAGTTCATCGTTAATGTGAAGTAAGAGTATGAAACAATACATTATGAGCATAATCAGCTTACTGTATAATAGTAGATCTGTTATTTTCAGCATGAGACATTGTCGTACAACAGTGTCACAGG